>OVBE01009497.1:0-15979 GCA_900406425.1 Iberis pinnata | reverse complement strand
TCAAAATAGCACTTATTATCCGCTATTAAAAATGTTGGCAACCCTCGCGACATCTACTATAGCACTCCAGTAATTTGTGCTATCGTGGAATGCTATCAATACTACTTTTTCTTGTAGTGGTGATGTCAGGTTCAATTCGGACATGATTTGATCGGATCAGACATAACGGATACGATTGTTAGACCATATGTGCAAAGACACGCGCATGAGCGGTTATTGGCCGAGTTGACATGCGAGATCGTGGAAAATTTTTCAAAGTGATGTGCATTATTAGTTAGCTAAATGAGAAACGCGTGTGATGACATAGCATGTTTTGATTGGATGATTTTTAGAGCAACTGGCTCAGGTTAAAAAACCATAAAATTGCCTATTTATATTGAATCTTTAGAACATTTATCTCTTTTGCGTGAGTTAACAGTCCTTAGAGAGATAAAGTTCCCGTAGAGAGAGAAAGTTCTAGTTTTTCAAGGATCAGTATGTGAACCATTTGGGCTAACCGAGAATCGGTCCGAGAAAAGCAGTGTGTTGGGAAGAGCAATTCGTAAACCAAAGAAATCAGTCAAGTTCAAGCCGATTTCTAAAGTGAGTGCAATTTATCTGAACTTTAGACTTTTTGTATGATAGTCTTAAGCCATGAGTGCCGATTTTCTATGATAGTGGCCTTTGTGGTCGAAAATGATGATCTGATGATTTTT
Source organism: Iberis pinnata (assembly GCA_900406425.1). Taxonomy (NCBI): domain Eukaryota; kingdom Viridiplantae; phylum Streptophyta; class Magnoliopsida; order Brassicales; family Brassicaceae; genus Iberis; species Iberis pinnata. The sequence continues at coordinate 15,284 of OVBE01009497.1, read as the reverse complement.
GTTACCATATGCATGTATTATGTAGGCTATAGTGCCATTATGTTGGCCATGTGTGTCGTATACATGATTCCAAGGTCTATGTGACCATATACATATTTTGGATTGGTCAAAAAGCAAACATTCCACATAAGAAATTAACCAAATAATTGGCTAATATATAAGCGATTCTAATTCCAAATTAATATGAGGCACTTTGGGGATGATACCCAATAATAAAGTCAGAAACGGATGGGTAAAAGACCATATATTGTCACGAAACTCTATGGGTAAGTATATATCCTTCTTATCTATCTAACAGCGAAAGTGGTTCATCATTTGGAGTTGTATTCTAAGAGTTATGCATGTTTTACCGAGAGGTTTCTATGCAGATTGAATCTGCGACTAGTCAGAGAAGAGTGCACGTTTGGAAGGGTAAAACTTGTCTGATCGGGATGATTTTTGGATGGTAACTAGAGGACATATATATCTTCAATATGAACGGTGGGATCTTCAAACCAACGGTTAGTATTAGAGTTATTCAATCATCTCTGAGCATCATCGGTTTTGTCAGATTTCCAGATCTGATCGGATTGGGTTGATATCGTACAGGAGGATGCTAGACTCGTGTATCTAGTTTTCTACAAAAGGATAACCATTTTGGAGCTCGCCTTCATGGGAAACGCATCATCAAATCAGGAGCTATGAATCTGTCTCCTTTCCATCTCTTTCGGGATGCATTCTTTCAACTTATTCCTTTCTATCTCCAACCAAGGCTAAGGTGAGGGACATGTCTAAAATATCTCCTTCACTTCTTCTACTTCTCTCATCTATGTTAGTCTTTGGTTAAATCTCGCTGCTTGTATATATGGGTTGATTATTTTGTGTGTATTATGTAAGACAAAGAATATACTATAGGGATAGATGTAAATTGGATATTGATTGAGCATGTTGATTATTTAGTGTGTGTTGTATGTTCGCGAGCTTGAAACACTGTAACGGGTGGCAACCATGACATGAGAGTAAGATGTTGAGCATCTGGATCGGAAAGGAACCGACTATTGTGTTGTGTGGTGTTTCGGGTCATCAGGTAACTGGTGGATACCATGGTGTCAGGGAATGTAGATGCGGGGCATCTAATTCCAGGGAGGAATTGACCTTCTGGTATTGTGAGATGACTCAGCTAAACACGAGTAATGGTTGAATGACCGTACCAGGGGTCAGGAGACCCTAGACGTGGGAGAACGCTGTTAAGGGCCTCGACTGGTGGTTAAACGTCTGCGAGGTGAAAGGTTGATCCCCCTTCGTAGAGCCTGCAGGCGGCGAGACAGACGCTTACGCTGCGTAGGGACCTTGTATGATATTGTATGTGTGGGCTCTAGGTTCACGTGATTGAAATGCTTGATATAGGCTTAGACTGTGTGGTTGATTGATAGTAGTTTGTAAGTGATTGTGGGTTCTTAGATCCCCCTTCACTGAGTAAGCTCTCCCCATGAGTAAACTCACCCCCGCTCCCCTTCTATTTTCTCCTTACAGGTGTACATAACGAGTTGACTAAGTTGGATTCTGGAAGTGCTGGATTTGGGGCGGTTTCGGTTTTAATGATTCAAAATAAGTCTTATGAGATTTTAAACTATTTCATTAAATGGGTTTTAATGTTTCATTTAATACTCCGTTTATTTTGGATTTCATTATAAAAGACCATTTTGTTTTCGAAATTGTGTTAAATAACGACTTTATCCCTTAGACGCTGGATCAAGTTGTTACAGTAGTGTAGAATCACCCTTTAAGATAATCTGTTTATTTTGATATAAAAAGGAAAGCTCATGTGACGCCCAATCTATTTGGCATTTGCCTAAAGTGCTCAACCACTAAATGCCCAAAAATATATCAGCATTACCTAATTTCAAGGCTATAAAATCCACAACAAACGAAAGGCCTTGCATAATTATCTTCACTCGCTGTAAATACCCAATCTTTCCATATAAAATCATGTGCCTAACAAAATTTGCAATTGATTCTTGGTATTACTTTGTAGCTTAATTTTTTTTTTTTTTAACGTCGATGGTGCAATAAAGTTGTGAGTCGCTCTGCTGTCAAGCATAACAACCATAATCTTTCTTTTAATAAAACCCCACAATTTTGGTGATAACAATCCCAAAAAGGAATTTAGAAAAGCTCCATCATTATAGTGTATTTCTTCCTCTACCTGCTCTTCAAATGTTTCATTCAAAATCTCCACATCATACACATTTATAAATGCGATAACATGTAAGTTTGCATTTAGACATAAATGACCCTTAAACCATTTCACAACACATTTAATGCATTGTTTATTTCTTTCTTTGTCATCTAACAACAGCTGTTAGATTTTGTTGTAGACGTGGTGTTGTAGCATGTGATGATTGAACATTTGAATAATCTGAATATGTAGTTATCGACTTCATTTTCCAATATTGTGTGTATGGTTTAAAAGGTTGTTGTGACTTCCCATCTTTCTGTATAACTCTGCTCACAATTCTGAAAAATGTAGTTGCTTCCATTTGATATGCTATGAAAATCATATATGTAAGATCCACATGCATGCACATGTTGACTACCTAGCTCCCTCATTTTCGGTTTCAATCCATTCATGAATATCCCATCTAATTGCAATTCAGATAAACCTATGAGTTATGCAGATAAATCTTCAAACTCATGTATATACCCAACAATCGTGTTGGGTTCATGTCTATTTCACTACAAAAAGCATTTCACTCGGATCTCTGATTTTGACTTTACTAAATTTTATAATCAATATGGTCGTAAAATATTCCAATACCTATAAGGTTTTCTTCTAGTTTCACTATTATACCAGCTTAAAACATCTCCCACAAAGCATTTGACTCGGATCTCTGATTTTGACTTTGCTAAATTTTATAATCAATATGGTCGTAAAATATTCCAATATCTATAAGGTTTTTTTCAAGTTTTAGTATTATACCAGCCTAAAAAATCCCCCACAAATCTTAAGGAGATTAAGTCCAACTTTTCCTATTCATCTTAACCTCCAATTTGGAAAAATCGTTCATTAGTGATATCCATCCATACGTATTAACTCCTTCAAACACATGCATATCAACTTTGCGAATCATAGCAATAAAGACCTCGAGTGATTATCCTCTTGCCTAGAGCTATGGCCAGGTTCCGGATCATGAAAACGTACCCGATGTGAATAGCTTGGTGCATGCATATCATCTTGATCCTGTGCGATTTCTTTCTCTCCCCGTTTTTGGAGTTTCTGATGAAGCAACTCATATTCGCCATCTTCTCTTTGAGCTCTCTGATTTTGCTGCAAGTTTCTTTTTAAACACCATGTGAGAATCGTTAGTATACATCAATGATTTGGATCGAGTTTTCAAGCGATTCCATTGTTATGTGATTGCCTTTGTAATTCTGCTTCGGATTTTCCATTTATGACGCTTTTTACCACGATCTATTCTTTCAATGACGTCCAATATGCACCAATTTGATAAGGAAATAATCGTTTTATTGATTTGAACAAGGATTATACTATAAAAGAGAGGTACCTGTTCTCACTTTCACCCAGATTCAGAAGATACACTGAATTTACAATATTAAACATAAAGAAACCCAATAATAATATCTCCTAAGAGACTTTATTTATAGAATATAGATTCTCTTTACACAAACTCTAGCTCATGCCATCTCAGCACTTTGCTTAACCACCACTGCCAGCTCAGCATCTTCAGCTTACATAAGTCTACCTCATACTACTACTTCTTGTACTATATATTTATATAGCATTTTAGGTAGCACATTGTCACAAACTCTTTCCCGAAGACCGGGCAATGTTTACGAATGCCACGAATATGTCAAGCCAGCTTTCACCCTTTGATCACAAGGAGTACAACTTCAATATCCGAACAGTTTGCGCAATGATGGCCTAATTTCTTATTCAAAGTCAAATCTACTATCAACGATGGATACCCAAAACTCAACTAGGTCGGTCCCAATCTTGGTCTACCACGCCCCTTCACTGTATCCAATCTATATGATCCTGAGGAAATAGCACAACAAGTCACAGTCCAAAAAAATGGGGCTTGGCATTTTCTCCCTCCAAACAATGTGCACTCCCTTATGCACACGAAGGTTCCCAAGATTGTCCTATATGACATTGTGAGACAACTCTTGTCCCCAATCTTAATCGATAACATCAACCAAAGGATGATTGAACAATAAGAGATGCCCATCATCAGAAAGCAAGGTGATGATTCAAAAAAAAAAATATCCAATGAACAACCAAAATACATACGCAATCGAGACCGGATTTTAGTCAATTCATACATAAACAATTTCAATATATCGCATTCATACATGTATATTGGGTGTTGTGCAACTTCATACACGAATTAATATATACAAACAATTCATGCACATATCAATACACAAATTACTACAAATATGCTAATTCATACATCACTGTAATTTAAACAAATTAATCTTAGATTAAGGAATATAGAAACAATATTTTTTAACATATTTAAATATGTAAACACATTTTGTGTTATTAATTGAAAGATTAACTTATGTTGAAAGGTGACAATAATATTGTTTTATCATATAATACATCATGACTATATTTATTTAAGGATAGGTGAATACCTATAAATATTTATTTGTTAAAAATTTACCAAGTTATTGTTTATATAGGAAAATAAAATTGATTGTAGTCAAAGCTCCAAATACCTAAAAATTATCCAGAAAAATGATATTTTTAAAAAAAATTAAATATTAGTATTCCATAAAATATTAGAGATAATATATAAATGAAATTTTAATCTCGATAAAATTAAAATACATAACTTTTAAGCTTTATATATCTATATATATATATATTACATTTTGCATATTTTAATATTCATTTTACATAATTCATTATTTATTTTCATCTTTAGGAAAATTTATAACAAATTTGAAAATAACTAGATAAATAATAATTTGGTAAATTTTTAGAAAATAAATACTTATAGGTATGTACATATCCTTAAATAAATATAGTTACAAGGTATTCTATGATATAAACAATACTTTTGCCAACTTTCAACATAGACTAATCTTTCAATTGATAAGAAAAAAAATATGTTTGCATATTTAGATGTCAAAATATTGAAAAATAATACACAATATAAAAATTATTTAATGTTTACTTTATAAAATACTAAATATATTAACATTAATTTTTAATATATAAAATGAAATTTATATATTAAAGAGTCTTATGTAGTAACATGTGTAAGAAATAAGATATATTTTATTAGGCGTCAACTATTTAGTAACAACATTAATGTTAATGTATGAGTTAGCACAATTTATTAATCAGTGCATGTATTTGACAAAAAAAAAAAAAAAATCAGTGCATGTATTGATTGTAAATATTTAAATATTAATTCGAGTATGAAATTTCACATTACCCAAATTCATGCAATATACTGAAATTATTCATGTATAAATTGGCCAAAACCTCCGATCGAGACAAATCTTAAGCAAGTAGAAGAAAATCTCAATGAAGAGAGAAAACAAAAAATGATAGAAGAACCAACCTTTCAAGATATTGTTTGTCTTCTCAATGCAGAGTGACCACAAAAAGTCATTCTTCATGCAAAATCCAACAAGATAAGACTCATACGCACCACGATGGCAGGTTTATTTGAGCGCAAATGAACACTTATAGGAGTCCAGCGCGCTAACCATCATAGGAGGTGACACAAAGAATATTTTTGGGATCCAACAACCAACAAGCACTTCCATCACGCAATATCAGTAAGATTGACTAACTGTCATCTCATATCAGGGAGATGCGTTCTCATGTTTATCGAGTCATCAACTTGGCACCAAAAATCGACTCTGTCCTAGAAGAAACTCATCGTACACCGTTCACTAGGAAAACCATGGATGTCCCAATTCGACACAAAAACAAAATCAAGTTCCCAAGTTTCAAAGGAAAAACAGATCTTATGCACTACTTCATCATCTTCATCATCGCAATGTGACGAGCACATTTCACAACCAAGGAGTGAGATGCAAGATTTTATCAGTATATCTTCGAATAAAGGTAATTCTAATTTTAAATAACAAAAATTTAGTTAGACATGTGAATTACATACATTTTCTTATTTGTATATAACAAAAGCATCATTCAAAATATTTTTACTCAAAAATCTTGATTTAACCATATAAGTGATATCTTGATTCAACATTGACTAAATAGATATTACTATAAAGGAATAAACTTAAAATGTCCAAAAATAAGTATCTAAAAACATCATGAACATTTTCTGGTAGAAGGTAGGAGGAATTCCTCTTAATTATTAAAAAATAAAGAATAAAAAAGTTATACCAAGATGTTCTGTCGAAATTCAGTACCAACATAATTCTCATCAAAAAAACAAAGCAACATACTTCAGAATCAATTTAAAACTATGAAAACCTAACGGTAAAGAAAAACTCAGGTTAGCTAATCTATCAACAATTTTATTTGCCTCTCTGAAGACATGCACAAACTTGACTAACCAATCTATATAAATAAAGTAATGATACAAACATACCAAGACGAGCAGAGGATGTGAATGATTTACCCGTGTGCATAAAATCTCTACCACACACTTCGAATCAACCTGAAAAATGACCGAACACACCCTTGTATATAAAGAAAAAGCCACATTTCCATTCACCTAGATGATCTTAGATCAACCCACCTGCTGTATCTAACTATTGGGAACCTCTCGATGCACCATCATTATTCACTACCACTCATTCCTCCTCCGATTTCGGCCATGTTGCTGTAACAGTCTCCAACATAATACCCACAAGAGCGAGATTCATCTTTTTCATCAACTGTATCCCTAACCACCAGACTCCTTAGGCTTACACATCTAATCTCAAGCCAATAGGTGAATTCGTCGCTTATCCGGAGAACTTTCCCATGTAAAGTTTCTTATGATTTTCTCCAACTCATTAAGAATGCTAGCAAGTATACAAATAACACTCATATTATAAGTCGGTAAATCTGAAATAACATACTTAGATAGAGGGATTCTCCCTGCCATACTAAGTGTGCGATTTTGCCACTCATATAAACGAGAGGATGCTCTCTCCAAAATTTATCCAAAAGTCTATTTATTTATCATCTTGTGAAGGACTGGCAGACCTAGGTATTTCCCTAAATCTCTTGTAGCAGCAATACTAATCTCTACACTAATCGAATTCGCTACTTATCATCTTACATTCTCATAAAAGGATATTTTTGACTTATCGAAGCTCACTTTCTTCCCAAATGATTCACATAACGTTGTTAGTACTTTTCGTATTATTCTTATTTGAGATACCGATACTTATGCCAATAATATTAGATCATCTGCAAAATATATGTCACATAAGCATGGTCCCCCTTTTGAAAGACTTATTGGTCTCCAAATCCCTTGCCCCACTTCTAACTCAACCAACTTGCGAAGTCTTTCAAGACAAAGGACAAACAAAAACGGAGAAATAGGATCTCCCTGTTTTGATCCTCTAAATGAAGTGAATTCACTAGTCTTCTCCCCATCCCATAAAGAAAAAATTCTAGGGCTTGAGACACAACTTAAAACCCATTTCACCCAAAGGTTTGAGAAACCAACCATCAACAAAGTCTCCGCCAAAAAGTCTTAGTAAATCCTATTATAAGCTTTCTCTAGATACAAATTGAGAAGCATCCAACCTTTACAAACCTTCTTCCATCTCATAGAAGGGACAACCTCTTGTATTACTACAATATTGTCCAAACCAAGCCTCCATGGAACAAAACTTGATTGTGCAAGTCTAATTAACTTAGAGATAACACTTTTAAAATGAATCACCATCATCTTTGTAATGATCTTAAATAGTACATTACACAAATTGGGATACCTTTTCTGGCTCTGAAACTTTACCCAATAACACCAACATCACATTGTTTGTACCCGGCTGCAATGCCCCACTCCAAAAAAATCCAATACAAAGTTCACTACCGATTCCCCCAACCCCTTCCCATTTTTCTGGTAAAATATTGGTCGGCATCCATCTGGACCAGGTACCTTAAAGTTACCCATACTCCTTACCGCCACCTCAATATCGTCAGCAGTAAACATATTGTCCATCGCTTCCTTCTCCTGCAAGTTCAAAATTGCAAATCCATTATGTGGTCACGAGATCTGGGACGTGTGCATCTCCTCTAAGCTATAGGAGCTTATAATAATTGATTACAAGCATTTCTAACTCTGTATGTTCCGTTATCCAAATGTCGTTATCATCTTTCAATGCTTCTATGTGCAACTGACGCCTTCAAATAATCGTAGACATATGTAAGAATTTTGAATTACGATCTCCAAATGAAAACCACACCTCTCTCGATTTATGAAACGACTTCATCTCCTCCATCTCAAGAAAATCATCCAGTTCTTTCATTATTATGCCTTCTTCCTCCAGAAGGTCATCTGTGTGACCCTCCTCCAATAACCCGTAAATAACCTAAATTTCCCCAAAAAATCTTATCCTTGTTGTTGTGTATATCTCCAAAGACTTCTATGGTCCATTTCTCAAGATTATGATTCAAGATCTGTAATGCAGTACGAGGAAGTAGGTTATTCTCCCAAGCTGATCTTAGAATATCCTTAAACCCATCATTTTTAGCCACATTGCTTCAAACGGAAAGGGTTTTTGTTTGTGATTCACTTTGCGAGTCAGACATAACTGAAGTAACAAGGGAGCGAATCCGAAGAAAGAAACGGGAGGTGCGAAAACGAAGCTTCTGGACATAACGTTCACGCACTGTTCCAGCAAAGAATTATGTCCAAGCATTTTGCAATAAAAAAATTCACTTGATCTTCTCCTCTTCCAAGTAAACATCCCCCCTCCCTTTAAATTTTAGTGAATCTCTCTACAAACAACCATTCCCACATGTTCAATCCTTCAGGTTGGCAATAATAATAAAATCACCACCAATAAACGCATGTTCAGATACCTCGATAAGTTGTTCTTCTAACTCCCTCCATAAACTACTCCAACGACTAACAGATGGTACCACATACACCACAAGTAACCTACACACTACATCATCTTTTTATTATCGCATGAACAAATTGAGACGAGGATGCCAAGACTTCAACTTCACCTATACACGATTTTAACAACAACCACAAGCCTCCACTTTTACCCTCTGCATCGCTAAATAGTTCCCAAAATACGTTGTGGATCGTTAGATATTGTTGCCAAATAATCCTCCTCCAAATCAAACTTAACCACAAAAAAGTCTCGGTAGATCCAAAATGTTCATTCCTCCTCTGGGCTTCCATACTTCCCTCAATTTTTGGTTCGTATCCGGCAAAGAAAGATTTATACCAAGAATCTTATAGTAAAGACAATTCTCCACAGGTTATTCATCACTGAAATAAACCTCTGATTAATCTTTACCACTGGCTCCATAGGTTATTCATAACCGAAATAACCCTCTAATAGTCTGATTAATCTTTACCACTAGCTCTCTGTCAGGAAAATCAAGATGCATGTGTTGCTGAACAAACTCATCCACCACCATTGTTTCCGGCACTAGTGCATCTCCGTTCTGTTGCTCCTTAACCTTCTCCGCCCAAGACATACCAACCCTGATGAACCTTCAGGTGGTCTTCCAGCATTTACCATCCTCACATTCTCTCATGCAATTGCATTCTCTCCCACTTCATTGGCACTCAGACCTGAATCATAATTGCCATTTTTTTATTTTTTGTCTTTTATGTTTCATCTAAAAATTGTGTTTTCATAAAAACATATATTTATAATTTTGTGTTAAAAGAGGCATTGGTTATATTATTGTCTCTGAAAGTTTTTTAAAAAATTATTATGAAAAATTTTCATAATGATTAATAGGGTTGGCTTTTGAGTATTCGGTTCGGTTCTGGTTCTTCGGTTACTCAATCATTATGTTTCAAATTTTCAATTCAGTTCAATTTCCATCGGTTCCGGCTCTATTTGGTCCTATGTTTGAAAAACTGAAAATTACTTGAATTTTTTTGGTTCTTAATCGTTTCGGGTATTTCATACCCGAATTTATAAATATATCAAATAAAACAAAAAGTACCCAATAGTAAAATAGAATACCCAAAAATTTAAGATGAAAATACTCGATAATAAAAAAAATACTAGATAAAAAGAGAAGTGACATATAATATAATAAAATAATTGAACGTTTAAAACGGAAAGTACCTGATAAAACGAAAGAAGTACCCTATATAAATGTTAATATATTCAGATATTAGGTTCTACTCATCAGTTCTCGATTTGGTTTTGATTCATACCCTATAGCCATGATTCTTCAATTCAAAATCTATGGGTTAATTTAGATGAAACATAAACCAATCCAAAACTCCTTTTTTTAATTGTTCTTCGGTTTCGACTTTTTGGTCCCCGTTTCTTTTGAGAAATCTCCTTGTTTACCTCATTTGTGAGGAGAAAAATCTCCTATACCACCACTAAATCTCTTATACCACTATTTCATTAACTCTACCTGAAATGTCTAAACTATCCCTAGCTTGGGTAAGGAAAAAATTGAGAAATTGAAATCTCTATCATTTTCGGTTTGTTGGTTGGAATTGGTTGGGTTTAGAAGATTGGTTTAGAATGAGCATTTGATTTTTGGTTGATTCAATTAAAAAAAAATTGAAAAAAACTCTCTCACTCTCGGTCTCGTTCTCTCCTGCGACCTCGACCCCATCAACTCTTCTCCGGCGACGTCGTAGGACCTGGGCGTTTCCATCGATGAGCGTTTCTGCCAGTGATGCAGGAATGCAGGTTAATTCTTCTCTCATGTAGCTACATTTAGTGATTTAGGGTTTTTAATTAGATTTGATGAATTTGTCTCATTTGATTTGGTGTTATACAATTGAAGAATGTGGTTGAATGTATGAGATTGAATTGAATTGTGAGTAGATTTGAAATAGAGGAGATGTTTATATCGAAATCTTTCTCGAGACCAAGAATCAAAATCTTATAGGTAAAACTTAGTATAACTAGTAGAACTGGTAATTGTAATACTAGGTAAAACTTCGTATAATTGTAGAGAACTCAGTAGAACTGAGAACAAGTGGTATAACTAGAACTTTATTTTGTTTTTTTTGTAGGATACAATGGCGAAACACGTGAGCGTATATTTCAAATTCAAAGGTTGCATGTATAATGTAACCTTGAAGACAACATTGGAGGATATAAGTTTGGCAATGATGGAAGAAAGGTTGTATAAAAAGCTTGTTTTGGATGAAAGTAAAGTTAAACTGTCATTAAGATACATGCCTTTGGTGTTTGGATGTGAGGAAAAACTAACTATTTGTGATGATGAGGATTTTTTTGTTTCCTTAATGTCCATTGATAAATAGAACCGTAGAAGTCTTTTGTTAGTTGAGGAGACGAGTAGACCAGATCAGTTAGAGAAGCTGTCAAGAGTGGGCATAAGTTCGATTGGTATGAACTATGAAGTGTTGGAGGGAATGATGATGAAATTGGATGTAATTCCATAACTTTGTAAGTAGAAGATGGTCAAGAAAATGCAGAGAAAAAGTTTATAGAGGCAGAGAATGATGTTGATGATACAAGAGGAGCTGATTGTAAAAATACGAACACCGCAAATGAGATAGACACGACAGCTGAGATGGACACCGCGAATGAGTATGTTGAGCAACTATCTCTAGAAAAATGTATTCAAGTTATAGAGGAATGGGAAGATGGATTGGGTCTGTGTAAGCTTCAAGTATTTCCAAGCAAGAAAGCAATTCAAGAGGTGGTGGGTAGAGTTGCATTTGGTGAATGCTTTCGTTATGTAACGGAAAATTCGGATCACAAAAGATTGGTGGTGAAATGTTGTGTAGCAAGCTATAAATGGGGTTTGCGAGCTTCAAGGATTCCAAAGACCAAAATATTTTCTATTAAGATGTATATGGGTGTGCATACATGTTCTCGGACTAGTTAAAGTGAAATCAGCAAGAGCAAGAGGAGAGGCTCAGTAGAATTAGTTGCATCTTTTTTGAATGAGGAATATCCTGGAAAAGTGAGAACTTATGTTCCGAGAGATATCATGGATCTCCTACAGTTAAAACTTGGAGTAAAAATATCCTACTCCACATCATTAAGAGGGAAAAATCAAGCTATTTCTCATTTGCGCTAATTCAGAAGATAACTACAAGATGCTTCCAAGCTACTTGTACATATTAGAGCAGGTCAATCCAGAAATAAAAACAAGTGTCGAGTTGGATGAGGCAGGTAAGTTCAAGTACCTCTTCATAGCGTTGGGAGCTTGTATTGAAGGGTTTGCGGTCATGAGGAAAGTGATAGATGTGGATGCCACATTTTTGAAATATGGGTATCATGGTGTACTAGTATTTGCTAAAGTTCATGACCCTAATTGTCACCATTATCCCCTCGCTATTGGTGTACTTGATGGTGAGAACAAAGCTAGTTGGACATGGTTTTTCGAGATGCTCAAAAGTGTTATACCAGACTCTTCTGAATTAGTTTTTAAGAGCGATAGAAACCAGAGCCTCATCACAACTATAGCAACTGTTTTTCCACAAGCTCATCATGGGCATTGTATATGGAATTTTTCCTAAAACGTAAGAGGGCATGCTTATAACACCAATAAATCCGTAGTTGGATGGAGATTTATGGATTTAGCTAGATGTTACACGATGGCGGAGTTCGAGTCTGCTTACGCATCTTTTAAGGTGAGATATCTTTCCGCGTACAAGTACGTCAAGGAGCAGACTGAGAAAGATACTTGGGAAAGGGTTTATTTTCCTCGTGACATATACAACTTGGACACTAGCAACAGTGTGGAGTCAATGAACAACATGTTTAAGGACGCAAGGAGGTAAGCCTGAATACCAATATTGGATACAATCATCAAAAAATTCTCTAACTGGTTTAACGAGCATCGGAAGGACGTTGTGTCTTGAACGATTGATACCAAACTGGTTCCTCTTCTTGAGATCCACCTGCATAACATATGGGCCAAAGCTGATAAAACACCAGTGCGTGAGCTAAATAGTTATGAGTTTGAGTTCGAGATAACAGACAATTAAAAATAGGAAAATTTATTCGGTGAACTTGGGAGTGAAGAGTTATACTTGCAAGGTATATGATTATGAAAAGTATCCTTGTGTGCACGGACTTGCGGCTTATTTATATTTACGTGATGCTGATTCCGATCATCGATGAGAAGGTAATATAGAGTATCATGAGTTGTGCTCAAAATATTACTGGGAAGAACTTTGGGCATTAGCTTATTACGAGACCATTTATTATGTGCCGGACATGTTTGATTGGTCTATACCAGATTAAATCAAAGAGATTCAGATCATACCTCCAGATCGCGTCAAGAAGAAAGGGAGAAAATAGGATAAGAGGAAGCCATCGGTTGGAGAAGGGAGTAAAAGGACACAAAACAAAAGGTGAGCAAGGAAAAATTTCGGTTTCAATTGGCTATTGTTTGGAAAGCATCATTATCCAAGTGAATGAAAGTGTGATTGTGTTGTTGTGGTTTTGGCTTCAGCAAAACTATGTTATACTATGGATTACTAGTATGTTTGGATTTTTCTTTATGTTAGTTCATTGATTGAGTATTAGTGAATAAAATATTCAACTTTTATTATATCTCATGCTCTTGGTGAAACATTGATTAATGAAATAACGTGTATGTAAAAAAATCATATTAAACTTTTATTATAACTTCTTGTTTCAACATTTCTTTTATAAATTCTATTGTCTTTCCAAGAACATTTTCTTATTAAGAACAACTTCTAAAGGACTATTATACAAAATGATGATTTCGAACATATTATTTCACTAATCACGTATGCTTACATGGTCATGCCGAAAAAATAAAAGTAAAACTAAATTAACAAATTAATTTTATAAGTAATACTGAAAACATGTAAAATCATGAAAAGTAGAACTATGTAGAACATTGGTAAAACCATAAACTTATGTAAAACTAAGTGTAATTTTTTAGAGGGAAAAATGAAAAAATTATTTGGCGCCCAAATGCATAAACTAAAACATTTTTCTCATGTTTGGTCAAAAAAGCAGATTCCTTCTTCTCTGGGAGTAGGTACTTCACTTGCAAGACTTAGTAAAACATGATTTTGATACCTGGTACCTGGGAGTATGTACTTCACTTGCAAGACTTAGTAAAACATGATTTTGATACCTAGTACCTGGGAGTAGGTACTTCACCTGCAAGACTTAGTAAAACATGATTTTGATGCTGAGTAACACTGCGTAAAATCATGAGAAACAGAGTAAAACTGTAAAACTGCATAAAACTGTGAGAAACTGAGTAAAACTGCGCAAAATTGTGAGAAACTGCGTAAAACTGAGTTCCATTTGTTTGTTACTTGTATGTTTGTTTGTTAAGGCATGAGTGTATGTGTTAAAATTTATGTTATGTTATAATCTAATTACTCAATATTCTGTCAAATATGTGTTAAAACTTATCAGTTCTAATTTGTCTTTGTTTCTTTCTACCTAATTTTCAAGACACATATTTTGTCCCATAATCCTTGATAATTAAGTCATAACCAAATGTTCCATAATCCTCCAACATTTGTCTACTTCCAAAAAAAAGTACATTTCCACAAACAAGTTCCTCATTTTCTTCTACCCTTCACTACAAGAAAAAGTAGTATTGATAGCACTCCACGATAGCACGAATTACTGGAGTGTTATCGTAGACGTCGCGAGGGTTGCCAACATTTTTAATAGCGCATAATTAGTGCTATTAAGAGATTTTATGAAGCGGTATCTGATCCCGCGAAAAAATACTTATTATTTTGACATTTCCCTTTTAATTTCTTTTTACTTAGCAAAATTTTTACTAAAAAGAAGATTTCCTTTGCTACTTTATTCTATAACTCTTAAATACTGTCATCTAATCTTCTGCAATTTTTTATTTTCTTCGAAACCTGTAATCAACGAAACTTCTTCACATTCGGCGAAGCTGAAATTAGAATTCGATGGAGCTGTAGTCGCGATTTCGACGGAGATACAAAAGAGACTTACGAAAGTGGAAAGTTAATCGATCAAATCGTAGTCTTGAGAATCAGAAGTCAAAAAATGTTNNNNAAATTAAACTTAGTTGGTGTTTAATTTGTAGTAAAACACATTTTTCCTTTTTTCCCATATAGAGATGTTCCTGCCTACGAGAGAGGTGCTTGGAAGTTTGTCAATTGTGTTGTTGCATCGTCTGG
>OVBE01009496.1:0-15983 GCA_900406425.1 Iberis pinnata | reverse complement strand
GAGATTAGATCTCTATCTTGTAATCTAAGATACTTAAGAGTATCTCTCTTTGTAATTGTTTCAGAATAGTGGATGCAGTTGAAGGGATACCGATCGCTTCCCGAGACGTAGGGTAAAACCGAACTCGGTGAACAAGTTCTTGTGTCAATCAATTGTTAAGCCAATTGAATCTAGATTGATAATCGGACAAAGTTGAGTTAGTGAATCCGGGCACAAAGGTTTACATTATTTAATTTTAATTTTTAAAAATTTTTATACCATATCAAACCACGAAGTAATATACGAAAGTTCCATAATTAAGAGTACACCTGCCTTTTTCTTGATTAGCAAGGTTATTTGGAGAGGTAGGGTTTTGTGAATTTCTTGATTAGCAAGGCTTTGCTTGCCCTGTCTTTAGAGGAAGACAAACCGTTAGTGTTGAAAACTCAAGGCAAATTCTGTTCGTGTGAAAGAAATGTTCTAAACGTAATTGGACGCTTGCTTAATCCAGCCCACCAGTCGATGAAAACATTAATTTTTGAATTCCCAAAGGTGTGGAGATTATATGATCATGTCTTTGGTGTAGCTCTATCTCAAAAAATGTTCCAAGTTATGTTTAAGTATGAAGAAGACATATCCAAGGTTCTGGCAAAAGTTTGGACGCAGAATAATTGGCCAGTGGTCATTGAAAGATGGGTAAAAGAACCACCGGATGATTATATATCAGTGATTTCTCTATGGGTCTGAATTCGGAATATTCATGTGAATAATAACTTAGGAAACTATAGGGAAAATATGTGAAATTATTGGTAAAGTGAATGAGGTTACGTTTGATCGAAACAGGTCTCAGGCCAAAAATTATGTTAGAGTCAAGGTTTTTTTCAATGTCAACAATCCGTTTCGAAATGCAAGGTTGATACAACTTCCTGACAGGGGCGAATCCAGACCATTTTTTTATGGGGACACCAATATCAAATAAAAAAAACTAAACTAATATCTTATTAAAAATAAATTAATTTCTTACAAATGCTCTCTACGTTCACTCATACCTTGAAATCTATTTATTACAACTTCATTTTGTAACATTTTCAAACAATTCTTTCTTAATGTAACAAACTTAGTAACCACTTAGAAATGGATCTCCAATTCGGCTTCGTATTGCTGTTTTCACTAGCTTCATCGCAGAAAAACATCTTTCAACAGTTGCAGTGGCAACCAGTAAAGTTAGAACTAACTTCAAGATCCTGTATACCAAAGGATATGAAAGATGTTTTTTTGTTTCTACCATCATACGAGCAAGATCTCCAAGACTATCCAAAAAATTAAACCTCTGATCTTGTTTAACATTATCAATATAAATTCCAAGTTGGTGTTCAAGAGATAGTCACTCCGCAAAACTAAAGTCATATGGATAAAACTTAGCCAATTTAATCAGCTTCCCCTTATCAAATCCACGAAAAGCATCAATACTACTTAAAGAAGCCATGCACATAAGCAATCCAGTGTTTACCTCGGTAAAACGATCGTTAAATTCTTGAAGCTGCAAATCCAGAACTGTATTAAAGCAGTTGACCTTATAGTAATGCATATTTGTCATGTTGGTTTTTCTCAGGGGCCTTCTTGAGTCGATAAATTCATCTTCCATTACTAGGATCTCAACATCATGTTTCTTACAAAAAAGAAGAAATTTTAGTCATAAGTAAGTCACACCCATCATCTCTTAGTCTCTGTAATTCCCGTTTAGAAAATTCAACTAATGACATACCATTCAAGATGTCTTGGTCCTTTTTACCAAAGCCTTCGAAAAATTCTCAGTTAATCCCAAAATAAATAACATTACCTGCATAAAAAATACATAGTCAAATGTCTGAAAGTACTTGAGAAGACCATATGTTTGACATCAGTTTGAATCCTCAAAACCTTCATTTTGGATATACTCAAGAACTTCCATAATATAAGAAAAAATCTCAACCAATCGTAATAATGTTTTATAATGAGTACCCCCACCGAGTGTTTCCTGGTCTTTGAAAAGAAAGTTCTTGATTCAATCCAGTTATGGTGCTAATGACCATAGTCCTTAAACCATATGGATTAAATCGTCTCATTTTTTGTCCTATCAATTTCTTTTTAAAGTTATGAGCAGATGGTTGACATGGTCCTTTAAGCAAGTACGTGCGCCTTAATTCATCTCTTTGATTTGGATGATAATTCAATATATTTTTTCTTTTAGCGGGATATGATGGCAAATCATCTATATTATCATCAGATGATGAAATATCCTTTCTTTTATAATATTTTTCTATCGAATTACTCTGCAAAAATAGCAAGATATTAAATTAATTGAAACTAATACTATGAAAAATTAATAACCATCCATATATCTACTCATCGATGAAGGTTATTTACACACACAAAAAAAAAACAAAGACACATATGTAATATGTACTAATTAATCATACCTCCACTTCTATATTGAAATTCACATAACTAAAATTGAAACGTTTCTAATTTGTCTAACAAAACAAAAGACTTGTTGAATAGAGTTTAAAAAAAAAAGTTCGTTCATTGGTAACCAATAATTGGTTTGTGAGTTTGTGACAAAACAAAAATATTTGCAAGTAATTAAATGATCAAAACAAAATGAACACTTCTGACTTCACTTTCACTTTGATTATGCAAAATCACCATGATTATACAAAATCGGCTAAATTATTTTAATGACTAAATTTGTTTCCTGCAAATTTTATATGAATTAAAACTTTCAAAAATCATATTGGAATAAAACATATTTATGTAATACAAGATAACAAATTAACAAAAACTCAAATATATAAAATTAAGAGAAAAAAAAATTTACCTTGATGATATGCAAATTACAGAGAATAAGGATTTTGAAGAGAAGAGACAACTAATATTTAATTTAGGGTTTTGCAATTAAGAAAAACATGAGAATCATTTAATAATATATAAATTAGGTTAATTTACCTTTTATGTTTAATGAATTTGTTATGTTTTCGATTATTGAATAGGCCCAAAAAAATAAAATACATATTAAAGAATGATGTGGGTGCACAATTAACTTCAGTTAAAATAAAAATAAAATTTGTGGATGCATAATTAGATTATCTTAATCATTAAGAAACAAAAAAATTTTTAACTGGGTGCACGTGCACCACCCAACTATGCTTTACCTTCGCCACTTCTTCCTGATGGTTATATGAATAAAGTGTATTTCGAGTATGAAAGAATTAGGAAGCGGTGTTTTCATTGTTTTCAACTCTCCCACGAGAAACCATAGTGTCCTCTGCTAAATCCGAACTGCAGAAGTCTAAGCACAAAATCACTTAATGAAGTACCAGGGGATCAAAGTAAACACCATATTGTTTTGCTTCCTAAAGATCCATTGTTCGGTGTCTTAACAGAGGAACAAGTAGGGTTTGATGTTTCACTAGGTCGCAACAAAATAGATAAAGAAGTGCTAAATGAAATTAGGCAATACTTACAAGTCCAGGATGAATCAGAACGAAAGGCATGTATTCTCCGTATTCAGAAATCGATTAAAGATCTTGAGCATAATCCAGCATGACAAAAAACTCTTTTGAGGTCGGTGCGGGCTACAAAATTTACGGCTAACATTAACATAGACGAAGGATTGGTGTTCAATCTTGAATCTGCTCCAGATATTCCTGCCTCATCTAAGAAACTCCTTCACTCGACCTTTAAAGCTGGGAATTATTTTATGATCAATCCGCATGGCTCTAGTTTAAAGCATTCAGATAAGATAACGGGAGGTCTTGATGTTGGTTCTATGTCTTTTCAGATAGGAACATTGGGTTCTTCATCTTCCGGAACCAGCAGTAGCTCAAAGAAATCGAGGAAATGTCCATCTTCCGGGATAAGAAAAGAGCAAAAAGAAACTCGGGTGATATCAAGATTTCTTCCGAAGGTGGGTCTGATTTGAGATCACATCTTTTAGTAAAACGTAAAGCTTCAGAAGAAGAGTGTTCTCCTTCAAAAACACTCAAAGCAAATGAAAATTCGATGGTCCCGAAGAAGGGACTGTTGCCATCCCAATAAGTGTTTTGAGCTGGAATTACCAAGAGCTGGGGAACCCTTGGACAATTTGTCATCTGAAGGAAATGCGCAAAGAGCATTTTCCTGAAATTCTCTTCTTCATGGAGACGAAAAATTCTGTTGATTTCGTTTCTCAAGTTTTTTTTGTGGTTAGGTTACATAAATTCAAAACTTTTGATCATGTGGATCGAAGTGGTGGATTGGCTATGTTTTGGAAAGATTGTGTTCAGTTAGACTTTCAGTTTGAAGATAAGAATATCTTGGATATGAAAGTTACAAAGATCAGTTCAGTGTGGTATCTAACTTGTGTCTACAGGTATCCGACACAAGAGAAGAAAAAATGTATGGAAAAGACTTATGATAATTGGGGTTAGAAGAAAAGATCCCTGGTGCATGATAAGGGACTTTAATGTGATTAGGTCTAATGCTAAAAAATTAGGAGGACCTTCCAAAGGGATATCATACTTTTGTGATTTCAGAGAAATGTTGATGGCTTGTGATAGGTTCAGGTTTTAATCATAAATCTACACTGCAGAGAACAAATCACTATAATATAGTAAAATGTTGAATCCCACAGAGACCAGGCAGTACGACTTTTAGTTAAATCTCGATTCTAGCTAAGACAATAATAAAAGAGTGTTTGTTTTCTAATGATTATAAATTAAAGCAATAAATAAAAACGAATGTAAATCAATTGACTAAAGCGTCATGCGTTAGGGAATTCCACATGTATTCAGGTTTGAAGCTCACGTTAACATGCATGATTTTATATTAAAAATAGTTCTCAACTCAAAAGACAATAAAAGACTTATCTTCTTCCGGAGTATTATATCACTATGTTTGAATTACTAAAGACAATTAAAGACTAATCTTCTCCCGAAGTCTAAGATCCATATGTTTTAGATAATTCAATCATGCATTAATTTCATATTCGATATGTTCATAAGCATCTAAGACAATACTCCCGTAAGCAAAGACACTTATTCATCTAGACTATGTCAGATCTCAAATCTCTTTGTATTTATCAATCTAATATCAATAAACTAAATGGTCAGTTTAATTCAAGCATTAAGAATAAATCTATACTAAGAACCTAACAATTTTAATCCTTTATGTTAAACCCTAACTATCAAATCTTGTTTTCCCTGGAAAACCCCTAAAAGCTAACAAGTGAACTACTCATATATAGAAAAGTTAACACAAATAATAATCAGAGAAGAACACATTCAAAAACCAAATCAATATATTAAAAAGAAAAGAGTTCAGAATTCTTCTCCAAAAGGTTGGAATCCCTCTCTCTGTAAAAGCTCTTGGGAATAAAATAAGCGACTCCTTAAATAACACTAAGCCTAGGGCTTTTATAGTTCTAAAAATAAGAAAAATAAAATAAAATCAATAAGGAAAAGTCTTGATGAGTCTTGAGGGAATAATTGTAATTTTGGATGATTTTTAGTCATTCTCGGGCACACGGATCGATCGATCTCTTTTTACGTAAGTTTTGAGGAGGTTTGGATTGATCGATCTCTTTTCACACTTACCGCACATGCTTCTTCTGCGAGAAAGCTTGACCAGTCCTTAGTAAAATCGCCATAACTTTTGATTGCACCAATGAATTGACTTCAAACCACTTCCATATGAAAGCTAACTCACGTGGATATTTTGTGTCAAAATTTCAATCCATCAATGAAAACATCTTCAAAAATTGGTAAACTTCTGACCCTTCTGACGGACTATGCATCTGCATATGTCAATTTGTATCCATTTTGTGCACAAATCCATCTTTTTGCTCGTGAAAATATGCCAAAATTATAAGAAAAACACTTAAATAATGCCAAATAGCAAGTATAAATACTCACTATAAGGCATTAAAAGCGAGTGATATCAATCCCCTAGACTTAGATCTTTGTTTGTCCTCAAGTAAAGCAAGACCAAATCTAGAGAAGAGGTTTGAAACCGGACCACACAGGAACTCTCATAATCTCAGAAACTCCAAGTTCAGAAATCAAAAACTAAAAGACACTAATCTTAGACAACCATTGCAAATAAATTGTGTATCGCCACCTAAATAACAACATATTTTCTACTTTAAATCCCAAATCAATCAAACTATCAAATCATTTCAACTAGCTCTTGAAATTCAATTAAGTAAAAATAAGTGCGTTCTTGCCTATGGGGTATCGGTCAATGTTGCTTAAGTACATTTCTATCAAAGCGCTCATACCAAACAAAGCATCCAACNCCCCCCCCCCCCCCCCCCCCTTTTCTCACTTCATCACATTTTTCTTTCCTCTCTCTTTTTTATTTTCTGATTTTCTCTTTTTTTTTTCTTTTCTCACTTTTTTTAAGCAGACGGTTTTTCTGGGATTGACTACATATTTCTATAGATCACGCTTTCAATCCTTTTTATGTACCATTTTTTCTTCGTTTTCTCTCTTTTTTGTCTTTTCTGAAGGGAGTGAGAGAAATGATCCAGATCATACTGAAAAAACTTGTCGGTTTTACAGAGAACTGAAGAGCAAGATACCCAGCTTTTCAAAGTATAACAAACACCATAAGCAAGAGAATTTAATATCAAAATTAAGTCATATCCTATTAGAGCTAGCATCAAATCATTAACAATCTAAAAGATCGGAACTTTCAAAATCATATAAATCAGTCAATGGGGTTCCAATCCTAAATGCAACAGTTAATCTAAGTCAGTAATCAAGTAAAAATCATTTCTAAACCCACAATGGGATAATAATCATCATAAATTCTGGTCATTTTTCCTTCGACTAGACTAGACTCGACTAAATCAAAAATGAAAAATTTTGAAAATTTTCACCAAAATGATGAAACATCAAAAAGACACAAAACATGGTTAGTAGCTATAAACCCTCCCCCATACTTAAATCACACCGTCCCGGTGTGAAAATAAATCCGAGAGAAAGATTAAGACCAGACAAATATGAAAAATCAAAAACCTGAGTTAAAATGTCGAAACTTACCTGATCATCGATGGATCGATCGATCAATAGACGGATCGATCGATATATTATTATGTAAAGCTCTTGGTTGTTTGGATCGATCGGTCCATAGACGAATCGATCAATCTGTTTCATCGGTACTCCCTGAATGTCGATGGATCGATCGACTGATCTCTCATTCTGTGCAAATGATCATCCTTCAGGGATCGATCGATCCATAGACGGATCGATCGATCTAAACCTCCGACTATATCTTCTCTTTCTGAACTTTCCTGAAATACTTTGAACTCACAAATAAAATTTAATAAGTTAGTAAACTAATATGGGACTGACTCAAAACCAAAAACCACTAATCAAAGACACCAAATAGTGGGTTGCCTCCCACTCAGCGCTTGTTTAAAGTCGTGAGCTTGACTATGGAGCACAATGTGCTAATCATGAGAATCAAATGGCTGAGCTAATGCACCTTTAGTCCTTCTCCTGTTAGTGCAATAGAACATATGCACAAAGAAATACAATGTTGCCCATGGCAAAAAAATGTCAATCTCATCAAAGAAGCTGACTACATATGTAGCATATATCATGAATTGCTCCTTGATTACTAGAGGCTCATGAGAATCAAATTCATTAGATAGAAAAATAAAATCAACTTCAGGTTTAAACGAATTCAACACAAAATAGTCGACTTCATCACCATCAATCTTGTAAAACACATCATTCTCACTTCTAAAGTCCATCTCAACCTTAGGATTTTCTAAAGCATTCAAGATCTTATCTACATCAAACACATCTCCTATGTAAAAATTTTTAAGAAGTGGACTAAACTCATCATGCATTAAAAACCTTAATTTGATATCATGAATGTCATAACATATTCCATCATAATTCTTATATAGTGTATCAAACCTCATAGTATCTAGTCTTGAAGACTCACATATCAAATCATAAAATTCATCAATAATCATGGGTGTATGCAAAATAGAAGTTATATCTTCAAGGCTAGGCATATGACATAATTCATAATAATAAAATTCGGAGTTAAACTCAAATATACCTTCTAATTGGCTGGGTGGAACCCAATATATTACCTCTTCACGTGTGATATTTCTTCCCTCAAGTGATGCTCGGTGTAAGATGATGTTTAGTCGAAGAATCTCAGCTATAACTCTCCTTGGCGGTGTTGGATACTCTTTTTTAACATGATCCAACTCTACTTTTTGTTCTGGGGTAAGCACATTCTCATCAATGGTTCCTCCTCATCCTGAATGTTCTCTTCGAATGTGTCATCCTGCTCATGTAGCCAATCATTGTAATCCATGACCATCACTTATATACAAAAATAAACAAAAAACAAGATAAAAAGAAGTATCTTAGACTAAACTCTAAATAAAACTTAAAAGGCACTATATTGGTCCCCAACAACGGTGCCAAAAATCTGATAGATTCAGGTTTTAATCCTAAATCTACATTGCAGAGAACAAATCACTATAGTATAGTAAATGATCGAATCCCATAGAGACCAGACAGTACGGTTTCAGTTAAAACTCGATTGTAGCTAAGACAGTAATAAAAGAGTGCTTGTTTTCTAATGATTGTAAATTAAAGCAATAAATAAAAACAAATGTAAATCAATTAACTAAAACGTCAGGCGTTAAGGAATTCCACATGTATTCAGGTTTGAAGCTCAGGTTAACATGTAGGATTTTATATTGAAAATAGTTCTCAACTCGAAAGACAATAAAAGACTAATCTTCTCCCGAAGTATTAGATCCCTATGTTTGAATTACTAAAGACAATTAAAGACTAATCTTCTCCTGAAGCCTTAGATCCATATGCTTTAGATAATACAATCATGGATTAATTTCATATTTGATATGTTCATAAGCATCTAAGACAATACTCCCGCAAGCAAAGACACTTATTCATCTATACTAAGTCAGATCTCTAAACCAAATCCCTTTGTGTTTATCAATCTCATATCAATAAACTAAATGGCCAGTTTAATTCAATCATTAAGAATAAATCTAGACTAAGAATCTAACAATTTCAATCCTTTATGTTAAACTTTAAGTATCAAATCTTGTTTTCCTTGGAAAACCCCTAAAACCTAACAAGTGAACTACTCATATATAGAAAAATTAACACAAATCATAATTAGAGAAAAACACATTCAAAAGCCAAATCAATATATTAAAAAAAAAAGAGTTCAAAATTCTTCTCCAAAATGTTGGAATCCCTCTCCCTGTAAAAGCTCTCGAAAATAAAATAAGCGACTCCTTAAATAACACTAAGCCTAGGGCTTTTATAGTTCTAAAAATAAGGAAAAACAAAATAAAACCAATAAGAAAAAGCCTTGAATGAGTCTTGAGGGCAGAATTGTTATTTTGGATGATTTTTAGTCATTCTCGGGCACATGGATTGATCCCTTTTAGGGATCGATCGATCTATTTTTACGTAATTTTTGGGGAGTTTTGGATCGATCGATCCCCTTTGTGGACCAATCGATCTCTTTTCACACTTTCTGCACATGCTTCTTCTGCGAGACAACTTGACCAGTTTTTAGTGTAATCGCCACAACTTTTTATTGCACTAATGGATTGACTTCAAACCACTTCCATATGAAATATATCTCACATGGCTATCTTGTGTCAAAATTTCAGCTCGATCAGTCCATGGGAACATCTTCAAAAATTGGTAAAGTTCTAACCCTTCTGACGGAATCTCCATTTGCATATGCCCATTTGTATCCATTTTGTGCACAAATCTATGTTTTTGCTCCAGAACGATCCGAACGCCTAAAATCCTGAAAATATGCGAAAACTACAAGGAAAACACTCGAATAATGTCATATATAAAATATAAATACCCACTATAAGGCATTAAAACCAAGTGATATCAACTTGTGACATGAAAGAAGTGGGTAGTACTGGTAATCGCTTTGCTTGGGCTGGTAAAAGAAATGTTCAATGGATACAATGATGTATTGATAGAAGTTTTGGAAATTCCGATTGGTTTAACCAATTCTCGAACTCCCACCAATGGTTTCTAGAGAGAATCGGTTTTGATCATCGCCCGATTTTATTACAATAAAAGAACTCTAGCCTAACGAGAAAGCGACTGCAAAAGATGGGCAGAGGACCGAGTTTTTTTATCAGGCAATCAAGCAAGATTGGAACTCAAACCAGTCTCAAAGATTTGATTCGCTATCTGCTCGCCTAAAGAGATGTCGGAGAAATCTATGTCCATGGAAAAGTGTGAATGATGTTAATTCCAAAAGAAGGATAAAGGAGCTTAGAGCAGCTTTTGATGATGAAACAAGCAAATTGAATCCATATTTTTGGCGAATGGGAAAACTCAAAGAAGAATTAGTTGTAGCTTACAGAAAGGAGGAAGAGTTCTGAAGGCAAAGAGTAGAGAAAAGTGGTGGCAAAGTGGTGATAATAATACTAAATTTTTTCACGTTAAGTGAAAGCGAACATAGTAAAAAACATGATCGAAAGATTAGTTGATGATGAAGGGGTCTTACACACTACCGAAGAGAGGAAAAGTGCGGTGGCTATTAAGTATTTTCATTCCTTATTCACGACTTCTGAACAAGCTTCGGAAAAATTTTATGACTAAATGTTTGATGGTTTTCAGGAGAAGGTCTCAACAGACATGAATGATTCACTCACTGGTGCTGTAACTCCATATGAGATCCATCAAGCCATGTTATCGATTAATAGTGATAGTGCACCTAGTCATGATGGATTTACTAGTGTTTTTTTAAAAAAAAAATATTGGGAAATTGTTAAGGATTCAGTGATCTCAGAGGTGCAAAAGTTTTTCTCATATGGATGTTTTCATGATGAGTGGGCTTTAACTCACATAACTATGATTCCAAAAGTTTCTAAACCCAATTGTATGAGTGATCTTAGGCCGATAAGCCTTTGTCTGGTAGTTTACAAAATCGTATCGAAGATATTGGTTCATCTTTTACAACCGTTTCTTCATCATATCATTTCCCCGACCCAAACCGCCTTTGTGGCTTCTCAACTCATTTCAGATAACATATACATTGCACATGAAGTGGTACACGTTTGCAAGAGTTTATGATGGTCAAAACATATATGTCTAAGGCTTACGACCGTGTAGAATGACATTTCTTAGAGGAAATATAACCTCGCTTGGGGTTTTGTTCTCAGTGGAGTAAATGGGTTATGATGTGTATTTCTAATGTCAGATTCTCGGTTATGATTAATGGTCAAGCGCATGGTAATACTATTCCCACCTGAACGCTCGCCACGGAGATCTTTTGTCTTCGTTCTTATTTGTGTTGGGTACTGAGGCCTCGATTCATATTACCTAATCAAAACAGTAAAGATCAATAATTTACTAATCGGGGTCCAATTCCACCATACGGGTTCTTCTATCTCGCATATGCTGCTCTCCGGCGATAGCATATTCATGTGCAAAGCTTCTAAAGCTTAAGCTAAAACTCTAATGGAATGCTTTTCGGGATATGAATTGATCTCATGTCAAAAAATCAACCTTGCAAAATCGGCAGTGATTTTTGGTGATAAAGTACCGACAAGTATTAAAGACTAGATTCAAAACTTTACTGGAATAGTTAACTTAGGGGGAGTGAACAAGTACTTGGATTTACCTGAATGCCTAAGTGGTTGTTGTCAGAATCAGGATATATATATATAGTTTGTGTTACAGGATTAGTGTTGTGAGGTATTGTAATTGAGGAAAAAGCTTCGAGCTTTGGTTTTACTTTCTAAGTTTTCGTCCGAACAGAGTATCAAAGACATATATTTACCAATCTTAAGCAAGTGGTGAAGAAGTAGAAGTATAAGACTGATCAAAGGCGGACCCAAGAGAAGGCTAGCAGACCCGGCCCAGGAGGGATGGGCAGAGGGGCAGTGGCCCAGGGGTCCAAAAATTTTTTAGAAAAATATATAAGAAAAATGTCCAAAACTTTTTTGAACGGAGCCCAAAAATGTATATTTCATTTAAGATAGGGACCAAAATTTTTTTTTGCCTTAGGACCATTACATTTACCGAGCTGAAAGCTAGGTGGTTCATTTGCACCACCCAAAAATTTTAAATTAGTTATTTTAGTGTATATTAAATTTGATTTAAGATAATAAATTGGTAAAATTTTATTGTTTATCTCCAAAAATTCATGTTTGAACCTCCATAATATGTATACATCTTTAATAATATAATACAATCTATTCTTATAGGGGTTCTCAAAATTAACACATTTTTTAGATTGTGTTCGAAAAATACCGGATACCTAAATTATTTCAAATATACTATAAAAATGTTTTTGTTTCAAAAGTACGATAAATTTAAAATAGCTTTAAAATGTCAAATTTAAACTTTAAACCATCAAAACTAAACTCTAACTCCTTCAAAACTAAATTCTAAATAGTGAATTCGAACCCAAAAATTTTAATTCTAAACACTCAAAATTCAATTTTTATGTTATGGTATTTTGGAAAAAACATTTTAATGTATTTAAAAAATAATTGCAAATGTAAAATATTTTGGAACCTGAACTTAATTTTGTTGTAATTTATGAAATTATTCTATTATTTATGCGGTTATTTATATATATTTGAACCAGATAAAATTTATTTTTGGGACCACCGCTTAAACTGATTTGGTTGGAACCGTTGACTAGTAGAGATGGGTGAACTTATGTGGTATCCTCCTTCAGGTCATCATCAATACACTAAAGTTAGAAATAATTTGACTCATATGTTAGTTCTTCACACCAATGTATCCTCCTCCTCTCATTGCTTCCACAATCTTCATGCTTAACCTGCCTTTGTCCATTGCGTGCAACACTTGATCTCGCTTGTTCAGGAGTCTCAGAATGCTAGCTGCACTCTCGATGTTCCTCCGACCCTCCACATATTGCACACAGGCGTAAGCTGATAGAGCCATGTTGCTATTTGGGTTCCAACGGTCTTGCAACATCCCCTCCATAGCCACTGCCACTCTCTTCCTCCTCTCCTCTTCTCTGTCTTCTTCATCCTCTACCAACTTAGTTAACTTATGCGCCAACATCTCCCATCTGCTCTCCTCCTTCCCAAGCTTATTCACAACCTTCTCAGCCTCTTCCTTGGCATATCTTTTTTCGAGACCGAAGTCTACCAAATCGAGATTTGGATGCTCATCCCAATCATCTAAAACCTCATCGAGATCGCCTTTCCTTGAATATGCTTTCATGATATTAGAACATGTAGTGCTATCAAACGAGATGTTGTAGTGCTTAGCCAACTTCCAGAGACGGCAAACATCCTCTCTTTCACCTTCACGACAGTAAGCTGTTATGAGACATTTATAGATGGTTTCTCTGCATCCATCATCAAGCAATTGCTCGGTCCTACGCAGCAAGGCTAAACCTTTATCCCTAGATCCTGATCCTATGTAAACTAATCCGGGAAAGTAACAAGTGATCCACGGCTCCATTATCTTCTTCCACTTGTTCACAAAATTCTCCATCCCTTGAATGTCGTAGACAGATGCAATGGCGTATGAAGATAAGAGATTGCTAAAGGATACTCCTTCTGGTACCATTTTTCTCTTGTCCATCTCGCGCCAAATTTTGAGCACCATATCGTGATTATCAGCCTGATAGTGGAGATAGAGCATGATGTTGTACGGTTCAGGGTTGTTAGGAGCCAAGCCAAGGTCGCTCATCTTCTGGAATGTAGCCTCGGCTATGCCGATTGAGCCATAGGTTTTACAACAGTTTAAGAGAGCACAGTGCACATAAAAATTCCTTTTTTCCAATGGGATTGTGTCTAAGAACTTGTGGGCTTCTTCAAGACCATGAATTTTAGCAATCAGGAGAAGGCGAGTCTCGAAATCTACCGGAGACAAATTGTAAGCTTTTTGGTCACTCATCATCCACTCTGATATCTAAAAGAAGAGAGAAACAACAAAGAAGATTAATTGTCTGAGAAACTTCAATGTATAGCAATACAAAACCCTAATTAATAAACCTGAAGGGCGTGGGAGAAGCGTTCGGAACGGTGAAGCAAGGAGATGATGGTCCTGAGTTCTGAAATTCCGACTTGGTTACCACAGTCGCACCAATGACGGAGCAATGGTCTGACGGAGACGGTGGAGTGAGGAGCTTGTTCAATTCGACGTGTAAGAGTGTCATGGATGAGCTCAGGCGAAGAAAGTGTTTTGGGGAAGTGAAGAAAGATGCACCGAGAAGGCAAGAGAATCCTCAACAATTGTGGCCGAAAAAGATTCCTCATGTGATCCAATGAAACGACAATTCTACTAGGTTTTCTCTTCTTCGGACCAATTTCTCGTTAACCTTTTTTATCAAGTTTTTTTCACATAAGCCCCTTTTATATTTTTTCTTTTATTTATTTTTTTTTTCTTTTCACTCAAAAATGTTAAAAATACTATATTTTTTTTTTGTCATCTTTTTTATTAAAAAATTTAAAGCAAGAAGCACAACGGTAATCAAGCGGTACAGACAACAACAAACAAACCGAAATAGCGGGAAAAGAAAGCCAAAGAGAAAGGCGAGCAAAACTCTAAATTGACCTAGCCAACCAAAACAAAGAGCCACTCAAGGCTAAACCACAACCTGAGCCTCAGGGATACAGACAACACATGCCCAATCCCAAGAGTCAACCATGACAGGTAAAAATTCTACTCTGAATAGAACCACGGAGGCTACAAGACGGACGAAGGGAAACCACGAAGATTGAGGTAGCTTTAGGAGACGCCCGAGCCGATGCGAGATCGAGACGCATATGAAATCAACCGGAAGATGCAATATGTAGCCTCACCAATAGGAGACCTCGATCAGTCATCGAGTAGAACAAAAGACCAAACCCTCTACAGAAACAGACACCCGGGTGGAGCGTCCATCGACCGAGAACTGAAGAAGATCTGAAACAAGGGATAGTGGTAGAGCGTGAACGGCCAAATGCAAAGAGGAAGATCAACTTCAAAACGAGGATAGCATCCACCTCCAAACCAACATCTACAGCCAAAAACCACTAGAGGACCACCGAAGCAAACACAACTGAAACGCTAACAAGATCAAAGCAACGAGCAAAGAAAAGCCAAAAGCTAGCAAAAGAGGCTTTACAAAGGCAGAACAAACAAAGGAAGCCTCAACCTAGAGCCTAAGATCAGACGACCCTCCACACACCGTCGAAGCAACGACGCCACATCGGAAAGCTGTGCCGGTAAAACGATAACCTAGGCAACCAGCTCTCCACCTCAGAGATAGACAAAACCAACGAAAGCGCAAAGGGAAGGACTCTAGCTAAGCACAAAGCGAACGAGGACATCCTAATCGCACAGCCACAAGCGAGAGCCTCCTCTAGCAGAACCAAAAACACTGAAAACAGTCCCGATCAAAGACCAAGACCACCTAAGTCAACCCGGCAAAGCAACCGCTACCTTCCAAGGAGGACAACCGAAAGGAACCCAACTCGAAAGCCGAACCCAAGCCGAGCATACACAGAGAAGGGAAGGAGAAGATAAACTTGGAGCCCAAAGAGAAACTCGAAGCGCACCTCAAACAGCCTTAATCGCAGCTCCACTGAGGTGCAGATCCCAAACGGCTGAAGCTCACCGGAAACCGAGCCACAAGAAGGAGAGGCGAAGGCGACGGAAAGACTTAAGGTCGGCAAAGACGAGAACCCTGAAAAATAAAGACTAAAGAGACAAAGAGAGAAGGAGAGGGTCCGGCGTCGGTGCTATGGAAGCCACCGCGCCGGACAAGACAAAGAACAGAGATCGGCAGCGCTAGGGTAAAGGAGAGAGGAGAGAGCGAAAAGGGTTTTTTTATCTAATGGGGTGTTCAAACAACATGTTTAAAAATACTATCTTATCCAATCAAAATTTAGATAATAACATGTTTGGAATCTGTTCGTTTGCCTGTCGCTAACGACCAACGATAGCAACAAATTGTTATTTGTTTACCTG
>OVBE01009495.1:0-15983 GCA_900406425.1 Iberis pinnata | reverse complement strand
AAAACAGACATTTTTAATTTAAATAATATATATATATATATATATATTATATAATTTGTATAGATTTACAATTTACTATAAACACTGTTACTATAAGAAAAAGAGACAAAGCTAATGAAAGTTGACACTACTATAAGAGAGTTCAATAATTTATGAGTTTGTTTTATCATCCCAAGTTTTGATTTTTTCTCTTAACCACTTTATAAATAGTGTGGAATTATCATAACTTATATTATATTTTATTTGCATTCATCACTTTTTATGTATAAGTAAGGATATCCTTTAACTTTTGAAGTTTGTATTTTCTACTTTATCACTTTATAACTAATGTAGAACTAGTATAACTAATTTTTTATACTTGTTATCACATTTTTTATGTACAAGTATACCAATCAATAAGAACTTTTACATGTTTACTAAATTAAAAATAAATATAAAAATATATATGGTTTTTGGTAAAAATCGAAAACTGATGGTATCCAAACTGAACCGAACCGAAATAGATATGGTTTAAATATGGTAGCTATTTTTCAAAAATTGAAAAACCAAAAAACCCAACTGAAACCGAATCGATATCCACATTGAACACCCCTACACGCTACGGAGACAAGTGATACCATCTTGTCGCCGTCAAGCCTGACCTATAATTCTCCGTCGAGGTGGTGATGTAGAATTGGAGATCTGGTTTGGAAAATCTTTGATCGAGAAATCGAGGAAGGAAAAATATCCTCACGGTGCTTGATTCGCCGGAGGATCCCAATCGTGGCGCACATGCACTATGTTCAAAACAAGTTCTAGCCGGTTTACTTGTTTCGTGGCGTCCACCTAAATCACTGCAAAATCGGTCGATAAGTAGAGAGAAAGAAGAGAGGAAAACTTAGAAAGAGAGGTTTTTTAAATAATAGATCTGGTTTTTTCTTTGAAATCATCGTGTTCTTTCCATGCTATCGTATTATACTCTATATATTTGATATATAACTTGTTTAATATTATTTTCGTTTAAGCATGTTTTAAGAATATATTCTTATCTGTTGCATTCTTAGTTCATTATAGTCACTTTTCATGTTTAGGATAGTTTTGCATTATTATTTCATACTTGTTGCATTTTGAAGTTAATTGAAGTACTTAGAAAGCTTTTGGAACATTAAGGACGAGCTGAAGAGGAGAGGTGTTGACTTGGACAAGCTACTTGATTGTTTCCAGAGTTAAGCACTTCTGAAACCAGTTTGGTTCTGACTTGGACAACCTATGCTAAAGTCAAGCAGCAGAAGACTCTGCCAAGACAGCCACCCGACTAGGCTACTCAGCATGGAGCCAAGTGAAGCACTTAGAAGCATTCTGCCAAGACCACTCTCGGATAAGACACTTGGCCATTAGCTGAGTCAAGCTTAGTTAGCATCAACCAAATCATGGCACTCGACCCACCTACTCGGGCATTGGCCGAGTTAATTACATTTCCACTCGAGCCAAGTCACCTAGGCGGATAAGCCACTCAACCATTGTCCAAGTCAAGCACTCCAAGATTCGACTAAATCATACACGCGGACACGCCACTCGGCTTGCACCAGAGTGAAGATCACTTCTACCTAGCCAAGACACTATAGTGGATAAGCCACTCGGATGCAGCAGAGTGAAGCATCTGAAGTTCAACCCAAAAATATCTTACTCGGCATGCAGTAGAGTGAAGCATCTGAAGTTCAGCCCAAAAATTCTTACTTGGTATGCCACTCGGATTCAACCCGTGTGAAGGCTCCAAATTGACATGTTTTGTTATCTAGTGGTTTAGGGTTTTCCTAAACTACTATATATACTTGGCATACGCCAACCTTCTTTTAAGCTCTATTCTACCCTAGTTTTTATGCTCTTTCCCTTAGTTTTCTCTATAATTTTTTTGGGTTTTGGAGATTTGCATTCCTATCCCAAAAGATTGGTTGTTTAGGGTGCTTATTGGCTTTAATAGACTGTTTTTTCATGCATGCTAGGTAGTGTTCCGTTAACGAGAGTTTGATTTTGATAATGCTTAGCTTGAGATCATTTGTCAAGAGATTGATTCTAATTGTTTGTGAATCTATTTTCTACATATTAGCTCATGTTTAAGATATGTTAAGCATCTAGGTAGGTTTAGGAGGATCATTGATCAATTACCCTCACTCTCATTCTTTGATTATTTCAAGTTTTATTAGTTCTGCTTAACCTTTTTAGTTCACTTGTTTACTTGTTATTTCTAGTTTAAACATTTCAGTTCTCATGTCTGTTCTGTTTAATTAGATTGTTAATTTTAAACTTTTAATTACTTGGCTTGAATTAATAGAATCTGATCATATATAGAGTGGTTAATAGTTCACCCATTTGGATTGACAACCCTATATGCTGCAATGACAATGATAGTGCATTAGGGAATTGAAGTACTTAAACAATGGAACAATATCTTACTATCAATTTGGCGTCGTTGCCAACTGGGTGTTTGTTTGTTACATTCTAAAATCTGGATTTACTAAGATCAAGTTTGTTTTCTATTTAGCGCCGTTTCCAATTGGGTGTTTGTTTGTTACATTCTAAATTTTGGATCTACTAAGATCAAGTTCGTTATCTATTTACTTTGATTACTCAATTTTGTGTTTTGTTTCTTTCGTTGCATTTCTGGTACTCCTAGAATCTGTCTATTTCACTGAATGCAAACTAGATCACAACTAGCATCTCTTACAGCACATTGACAACATCAACCTGTTATAAAGGCATTTAAGAGGGCTAATGTCTAATTGAAGAGTAGATTAAGAGGTCAACATAATCCACCACCAATGGCTGATCAACAATATCAAGTACCACCTATTATAGAGCATCCTATTAGAGCTGGTGATGCACCCAGCACTCACACTGAAAGGCATGGAATTGTGTCACATGATGTTCACAACAATAACTTTGGAATCAAGCTATGCTTGATTGCAATGATTCAATCCAACAATTTTCATGTCTTACCTATTAAGGATCCCCTGGACCACCTTGATGAGTTTGATAGGCTCTATGACCTAACAAAGATCAACGTAGTAAGTGAAGATGCCTTCAAGCTGAGACTCTTTCATTCTTTCTTAGTGACAAAGCCCATCAATGGAAGAAGGCTCTTCCAAATAATACTATTACTACATGGAATGATTGCAAGAAAGCCTTTCTTGCCAAGTTCTTCTCTACTTCAAGAACGGCAAGGCTTTGCGACAAGATCACTGGGTTTGTTCAAAAGAATGCATAAACATTTTATGAAGTATGGGAAAGGTTCAAAGGCTATAAACTGTAGTGCCCTCATCATGGATTCATCAATGAATCCCTTCTTAGCACTTTATACATAGGAGTTCTCCCCAAAATCAGAATGCTACTTGACATAACAAGCAATATAAACTTTTTACAAACGAATGTGGATGAAAGTTGGGAGCTAGTGAAAAACTTGGCTCAGTCTGATGGAAACTATAATCAAGATTCTGATAGGAGTGTTCAGAACAGTAGTGAAATGAGGAAAAACTTAAGAAGGAGATAAAAGCTTTTAATGATAAAATGAATAAGATGCTTCAAAGCCAACAAAGGATTGTCCATTTTGTTGCTAAAGAAGATCATATTATAGTTCAAGATGTGGCAACTACATAACAAGAAGAGATTAGCTACACTTAGAACCAAGGTGATTACAACAAAGACTTCATCAACTAAAAAAATAACCCCAAACATGTCTTACATAAGCAACAATGTAGCAAAACCACAAGACCAAGTCTATCCTCCACAAATATCCAAGCCTTTCCCTTAATATGGTCAACAACAGAAACAAAGTTTTGTTGCAACAAGTCTAGAGTGGTTTCCAATCACTTCAATAGCCGAGGGCACCTCCTGGTTTTGCTCCACATCAACAACCTCCAAAACCAAGTGTGGAAGCCATGCTGCAATGGAGACTTCTAAGAAGCTTGGTGAACTCAACAACAAGATGAAATGCTCATTCAATGCAAAAAATACAAAGATTGAAGCTTTGAACTCAAGGGTGAACTATTTGGAGAGCATTACTGGTTCTACTTCTACTCCAAAGCTAAATGGCCAACTCCCATGAAAAGCTATTCAGAGCTTAAAAGAATTTGCACATGTCAATGCCATATTTTTGTGGAGTATTGATAGGCTCATGATTTAATTTCTAAAATATAATGCATAGAACAGATCACTATAACATAGATAATGTCGAATTCCACAGAGACCAAAAAGCATACTTTCAATTTAATGTCGAATTAAGCTAAGACAATTACATAAAGTTGTTTTGTGAGAGATAGTATATAAATCAATAATTAAACCGCTGTAAATCAATAAAATAAAAACGCCAGGTAATAGGGAATTCTATAGGTAGTTAGGTTTAAAAGTCAAGTTATCATGCAAGGATCTTCGTTTTGAAAATAGTTCTCAACTCAAAGACAAAATAAGACTAATCTTCTCCAGGAGTATTAGATCCCTACGTTCGAATTACTAAAGATAAACTCCCGTCGTACTTAGATAATTCAAACGTGTAATAAGTACATATTCGATATGTTCACAAGCATCTAAGACAATACACTCGCAAGCAAAGACACTTATTCATCTAAACTAGGTTAGATCTCTAAACCAAATCTCTTTGTGTGTATCAACCTAATATCATAAACTAAGCAGCCATTTTAATTCAAGCATTAAGAACAAGTTTAGACTAAGAACATAACAATTTCAATCTTTTTATGATAAACCCTAACAATCAAACCTGGCTTCCCTCGGAAACCCTAAAACCTAACTATGGAACTACTCAGACATAGAAAAACAAACACAAAGAAATATCCAAGTAGAACACATATTCAAAAGCATAACATAACAAAATATATTAATAGATCATGAGGGTTCATAAAACTTTTCCACAAAGAGTTCTGTACTTTGTCTCCCTCTCTGTAAAACTAGAATAAAATAAAGGGTAGGTTAAATAAAATAAAGCCACAAGGCTTTTTATAGTCTAAAGAAATAATACATAAAATAGGAAAACATGATAGACTGAAGGACCATTTTGCGTTCTAAAAATTTTCGGGTGAGGAGAACGATCGTTCTTTGGGTACGTAAAATTCCAGGGGATTTTGCACGATCATTCTGGTGATTGCCCTATGATTCCAGAGGATTTGAGAGGAGAAACGATCATTCTCTAGACAGCTTGTTCTCTAGGAGAACGATTGTTCTATTTGCACATGCTTCTTATGCCAGACAATTTGACCAGTTTTCAGTAAAATCGCCATAACTCTTGAATGCAATAATGGATTAACTTCAAACCACCTTCATATGAAAGCTAACTCACGTGGATATATTGTGTCAAAATTTTAGCTCAATCCATCTATGGGATTATCTTCAAACATTTGAAAACGTTTGAATTTTCTGATGGACTCTGCATATGCATATGTTAAATTGTACTCGTTTTGTGCAGAAATCCATCTTTTTGTTCTTGAACAAACCGAACACCTAGAAACCTGTTAAATACAATAATATTTCAAGGAAAAGCTCGGATAACTCTTAAGAGCAAACATAAATGTCCACTATAAAGCGTTAAAACCGAATAATATCAAGTATCCAAGACCTACCTGCTAGGAATGATCCTTTCACGTCATTGAGGACACTACAGTTCAAGNGGGGGGGGGGGGTTTAGCTTAAATCAAGCTCGTAATGCAGTTTTTGCACTATATGATCCTTGAGTGGACACTGGACTAGACGCCCAACCAGAGTCAATACGCGTTGTAAAGTCATATGCTTCAAATAAGAAGGAAACACATTTTTTCACTACCTTATATGCCCAGAATGCCATTTCCATATAGATTTAAGAAGGAGATAATGGAGAAGTACCTAGGACTCTTTGAGAAGTATATGATCGAGAATCAGAGAATGTTGGTGTCAAATGAAAATGCAATGCCATCATTTCAGAGAAGTTAGAAGATCATGGTTCATTCACTCTACCATGCTCACTAGGCCCCTTAACCTTCAATAAGTGTTTATATGATTTAGGAGCATCCATCAACTTGATGCATGTTTCAGTTGCCCAAAAGTTGGGAATCAATGAGTATAAAACCTCTAATATATCTCTGGTTTTGGAAGATAGGTCCATTAGGCAATCTCATGGGATTATGGAAAACTTGGCTATTCCAATTTGGAATGCAGAGATACCCAAAAACTTTGTTTTGTTGGATATGGACAAGGAGCCAAAGGTTCCATTGATATTATGAAGGTCATTTCTAGTAACAGTTGGAGCTGTAATCAGACTCAAAAAGGCAACATAAGGTTGAACATGGGAAAGGATCTCAAGATGATCTTCAACATCAGAGATATAAATTTTCTATAAACTTTTGGGTGAGGAGAACGATCGTTCTCTAGGGAGAAGGATCTTTCTTTGGGTACGTAAAATTCCAGGGGCTTTTGCACGATTGTTCTGTGATTCCCGAGGATTTTTGAGAGGAGAGAACGAACAATCGTTCTGTCTGCATGTGCTTCTTCTGGGAGATAACTTGACTAGTCTTCAATAAAATCGCCATAACTCTTGATTGCACTAATGGAATGACTTCAAACCATCTCCATATGAAAGCTAACTCATGTGGATATCTTGTGTCCAAATTTCAGCTCAATCTATCCATGGGAACATCTTCAAATATTGAAAACGTTTAACTATTCTGCTGGACTTTACACCTGCATATGTCAAATTGTACCTGTTTTGTGCAGAAATCCATATTTTTGTTCTAGAATGACCCGAACACTTAGAAACGTATAAAACACACCAATATTGCAAGGAAAAGCTCGGATAACGGTAAAAGTGTTAAATCGGAGTAATATCAAGTATCTAAGACCTATATGCTAGGAATGATCCTACTCACGTCACTGAGGACAATGTAGTTCAAGTTGAGGGGATTTGAGCTTAAATCAAGCTCCTAATGCAGTTTTGCACTATGTGATCCTAGAGTGGACACTGGACTGGACGCCCAACCAGAGTCAATAAGCAGTTTCAAGCTTGTTCTTGTTGAAAAGTCATATGCTTCAAATAAGAAGGAAACACCTTTTTTCGACCACCTTACATGTCCAGAATGTCATTTCCATCTAGATTTAAAAAGGAGATAATGGAGAAGTACCCATAACTTTTTGGGAAGTATATGAAAGAGAATCAGAGAACGTTGGTGTCAAATGAAAATGCAATGCAATCATTTCAAAGAAGTCAGAAAGATCCTGGTTCAGCCAAGAAGTTGGGATTCAATGAGTATAAAATCTCTAATATATCTATGTGTTGGCAGATAGGTCCATTAGGCAACCTCATGGGATTATGGAAATATTGCCTATTCGAATTAGGAATGCAGAGTTACCCAAAAACTTTGTTTTGTTGGATATGGACAAGGAGCCAAAGGTTCCATTGATCTTTGGAAGGCTATTTCTAACAACAGTTGGAGCTACAATAAATGTCAAAAAGGGTAACATAAAAGGTTGAACATGGGAAAAGATCTCAAGATGATCCTTCAACATTAGGGATATAATGAAGAAACCAACAATCCAAGGGCAGTTGTTTAGTGTCAAGGAAATGGATCAACCTGTTAATGAGATGAAAGAGGGATTGAATGAAAAGGATCATCACCAAACTACATCAACCAAGAATGATGAAGATGGGTATTCAAGGAGTGATTCATTGGATTATGAGGTGATTGGGAATTTAAACAAAGTCCCTATGCATGAGGAAACATTTGGGGATGTCAAAAAGCAATAATTAGAAGCTATTGCAGAAGTTGAAGGAATCAAGATACTAACTCGGACAACTTGAGTGGCCAAACTGCCCACTCCAAGCATTTTTGCAACCAGCTCGAGCCTGACTGCGACAGTTTGTCCACTCCAGCGTTCCACTCTAGACACAAATTTTTCAGAAGACTGGTTTGAGCGTAAGCTCCAACAATGGACATCAAGAGTTTTGATCAAGTGCTCTTACTCAACTCATAACTCAAGCATTATCTAGGAGAGGTGAACCCAAAATTCTCAAGGAGTTTCATAGTCGAGGAATTCTACCAAAAGGAATAATTACACTTGTAGGGAAGCTTGACAAGGAGTTTGAAGTGAACAAGCAAGAAGTCAAACCAAACATAAGTGGTTGGATAAGTCCAAGAAAAAATCCTGGTGAAGGAACCCCGATTCTCTTTGGAGAACCATCTCGAGGTCAATAGAGTTTGAATAAGAATTCAAGCTTAGAAACTATGAATAAGCTCAGTTGGGAAAAATTCTCATATCTATCCTTGTACATAATTTTTTTTAGCTTCTTGTTATCTTTTTAATGAATTTCAGGGGGTTCGATCTATTTTGATAGGTGAGACAATATGATGAGCATTAGATGGATGACAAACAAGGGAAGGAATGGACACATGCTGAAACAACCCTTGACTCGGACAACTCACTCACCTTGTAGCAGATTCATGATCTCCAAAAATTTGGACCAGCTTCGAGTGGCCAAGTAACTCGGTTCTAAGCCACTCTAGACACCCCAAGTCAATTTTGTCTCCTCAGCCCATTTCCACCTTCTTCACTCAAGCAAAATGAGGTACCACTCCAATCACACCATTATATATACCACTGCATCTTTCTTTTGTTTGTGAGTTTTGATCCTTAACTCTCCTTTGAATTTTTACTTCGCAAGGAACTGTGTAATTTATGTTTGGAGAGGGCTTATGAAGTATCTAATGATGTTTACTTGTTCTCTTGTTTCAAATTTTTCATCTAAAGCACATAAAAACTATAAAAATTTATTTTTTTAAAAAGAATTATCTTAAAAATAGAGTGTTCATGTAGTTGCATTGGCATGTTAGGATTGAGTCTAGTATTCTTTCATATAGGTTGTTTGCACTAGCATAAGAACTAGGATGATTGTAACCTTTTAAATGTGTTGATTTATTAGATAATCTCAATGCCCTAGTTATTAGTTTTCTAATGCACCTTGATTAAGTTTGAAGTAAGATGGAGCGATGCTTGGAACGTGTAATTGCATGATCTTTACTTGATTGAAGCATGTTGTGATCTGATGCTTGTCCCTATCTATTAGAACCTGAATTTAACTGCTAAGTATCATGTTTATGCATTGGATTTGAACTCATGGATACTATATACATACTTGGATTATCTCTCACATTTTTGCCACTCTTATTAATCAAAGTAGATTCCCTACCTCTAACTTAGCCTTGTTTCAAGCCATATATGTGAATTGAGTGTAAGGTTTTTTGTTGGAATGAGCTTGGTAGAAAGTGTTAGGTTTGAACTAACATGAATGAAATTTTATGTAGTTCTAGTTCACGATTTTGAGACTAGATATGACTAAGTGGGATTCGATTGTAGGTATTAGGATGCCTGAAAAAGGAAACGAACATATTGTAAAAGGGTAAAGAAAAAGGAAATGATTATGAATTCTTACGAGAGGGAAAAAAAAGAAAAGAAAACAAAAATAGTTTAGTAAAGGATTTGGGGCAATGTAATGAAAAATATGATTTTGTGCAAAAACATAAAGAAATGAAAAGGGGGAAAATCCTAGGAAGTATGATTGAATAAAAAGGAAATGAAAACCATAGTTTCTAAATCAGAAAGAAATCAATCCATTAGAAGTGAAAAAAGAAAAGAAACCTCTTCTAGGATTTGAAAAAGAAAAGATGAAAAAGAAAATGTGAACTAAGATGGTTGTTTTGGGCTATAAATGGTAGAAATAGGATCTACCATTAGGTTTAGAGATAGGAAAGCTATTAGCTTGTATGTTTCTTTGTAGATGAAATTATATTCTTGTATGCATGTATTAGTTCTTACCTTTAGCATTCGTCTAAAGCTCATTCCCTTTTGAGTGATCCTTGTTTTGTACATATTAACCATTGCATGAAGGGACCATCCTTGTCTCTTAACCAGTCATTTTTCCAAATGAGTTCAATGAATGTCCATAGCTTGATCCATGGTTTCTGCTTAATGAAAGTTAAATGGATAAGTGGATTCAAATGTATGTGTAGTTTAGAACTGATATGAATTATGTGTTGATGAGTATGACTAAGTTCTTTAAGTAGAATGAAATTACTTTACATTCTAGGACTATTAACTTGTACATTGATTTTATCTAATTTATCAACATATTTTGGTTCGGAGTTTCCATCTTCAAGCCACTTCTCCAGCTTATGAATTACTTGCTTGAGGGCAAACAATGATTAAGTTTGGGGGAGTTGATATCTTTGTATTTTACATGTTTGAAGCATATATTTCTTATCACTTTGCTTCTGTTTTGCTATCATTAGATTGCATTCATAGTTCTTTATAGTCACTTTGCATGTTTAGCATAGTTTTGCATGATTATTGCATACATGTTGCATTTTGGAGTTATTTCAGGTACTTAGGAAGTTTTTGGAACATTAAGGACAAGCTGAAGGAGGAGAGGTGTTGACTTGGAAAAGCTACTTGGTTATTGCTAGAGTCAAGCACTTCTGAAACCAGTTTAGGTCTGACTTGGACAACCTACTCGGCCACTGCCAGTGTCAAGCACCTAAAGACTCAGCCAAGATAGCCATTCGGCTAGGCCACTCGACATGGAGTCGAGTGAAGTGCTTAGAAGCATTCGGCCAAGACCGCACTCGGCTAAGGCACTCGGCCACTAGTCGAGTCAAGCTTAGGAAGCATCGACCAAAGCATGGCACTCGACCAACCTACTCGGGCATTGATCGAGTTAATCACATTTCCACTCAACCCAAGTCACCCATGCGGACAAGCCACTCGGCCATTGTCCAAGTCAAACACTCCAAGATTTGACTAAATCATGCAAGCGAACAAGCCACTCGGTTTGCACCAGAGTGAAGATCACTTCTACCCAGCCAAGACACTAGAGTGGACAAGCCACTCAGCGTGCAGCAGAGTGAAGCATCAGAAGTTCAGCCCCAAAACTTCGTACTCGGCAAGTCACTCGGCGTGCAGCAGAGAGAAGCATTTGAAGTTCCGCCCAAAGCTTCCTACTCAGCAAGCCACTCGGATTCAACCCGAGTGAAGCCTCCAAACTCACATGTTCTGTCTTTGAGTTTTTTAAGTTTTTCCTAAACTACTATATATACTTGACATACGCCCACCCTTCTTTTAAGCTCTATCTTACTCTAGTTTTTATGCTTTTTCCCTTAGTTTCTCTCTAGTTTTTTGGGTCATTGTTCTTGACTTAATTTTCTAATATCTTTCAATATGATTAGTTTTTGTTTTTGATTCTTGTTGATTATTGTTAATCTTAGCCTTAGGATCATGAATATATGGAGCATTGATTTCTTGGTTTATGCTTTATTTTTTTGGCTTTGTGTTCTTTAGAATTTTATCATTGCACTTTGAATCTATTTAGTTTATGCCTTTCATACTTGCTATTCTCACTAATCTAAGCATGATCTTGATGATATATGTTTATTTTGTTTTCTGGGTTTGTGTTCTTCATGAGTAGTGGAGACTTCATCTGTTCTTGAGGATGGGGTAGATTTGCATTGAATCATTGATCTCCTAAATGTTTAAGCTTGTTTATGCATATATCATTTATGTTTTAGTGTTCTTAATGCTTATTTCTTTCACATCAATAGAAATATGAGCTTAGACATTTCCACACCTAGAAGGTGCTTGATGAAATGTCTGAACTAACTAATTTCAGATATTTGCATTCCTATCCAAAAGAGATTGATTGTTTACGGTGCTTATTGGCTTTAATAGACTGTTTTTTCATGCATGCTAGGTAATGTTTCGTTAACAAGAGTTAGTTCTGGATATTGCTTAGCTTGATATTATTTGTAAAGAGATTGAATATGATTGTTTGTGAATATATTTTCTAGGGATTAGCTCATGTTTGAGGTATGTTAAACATCTAGGTAGATTTAGGAGGATCACTGATAAATT
Organism: Iberis pinnata; assembly: GCA_900406425.1. Lineage (NCBI taxonomy): Eukaryota > Viridiplantae > Streptophyta > Magnoliopsida > Brassicales > Brassicaceae > Iberis > Iberis pinnata. The sequence goes on along the minus strand of OVBE01009495.1, from coordinate 4,070 downwards.
ACTTTCATCCTTAAGAACTCTTATTCTCTGATTATTTCAAGTTTTATCAATTATGCTTCACTTGTTTTGTTTACTAGTTTAAGCATTTCAATTATCATGTCTGTTCTGTTTAATTAGGTTGTTAGTTTTAAAATTTTAATTACTTGGCTTAAATTAATAGAATCTAATCATATCTAGAGTGGTTAATAGCTCACCCATTTGGATTGACAACTCTATATGTTGCAATGACAATGATAGTGCATATTAGAGAACTGAAGTAGTTAAATAGTTAGAAAAATCTTATTATCACTAGTTACTAAGCTGCACTATGCACATGGAAAGTTTTTATTTGTGAGTTTTAATTTTTATTGTATTATATTAAATATATTTTTTTAGAAGTGTGTTATTTAATATAATACACTAGGATTGGACCCCCACAATGCGTGGAATTATATTTCTACAAAGTTATAAAATTTTAATATAACGTGAATTTTTGTATAATTTTTTGTGTATTATTAATTAAAGAATTTTTTTTACAATGACAAATATCATAATAATTGTGTATGTGTGAATTGTTTATTATACTAAAATAATTAGCTGTAAAACTGACATATTAATATTAATATATGTGTACCTACATACATTATTACTATTTATGTTTAGGATAATATCCAAATGTTATTAATTCAATATATATATATATATATTATAAAATGAAATTTAACTATAATAGTTGATTTTGTACATCATGTACTATTTCGTTAAACTAAACAACTTTTATGGTTATATCTAGTGGTCGAATACCCGAATAACGGAACCAAATTATGAAATTATCCAAATGGAGATCAAAATATATTATCCAAATAACCAGAACCGAAGAAAAATATTAGAAACTGAACCAGACTACACGAATTAATTGAACTTCACCAAAATAAATAATATATTTATTAAATATACCAATAATAAAATTACATATATTTAAATTACTAAACTTTAAAAAATAATTTTATTTTTATTTCTATTAAGGATTTGTGGTCAAATTTTTATTTTAATTTTTATTAAGGATTTTCGGACAAATATCAAATAGGAATCGTGATACCTGAATGGATACCCGAATAAAAAGAAATAATTATCATAATAAATATCAAAATCTATTACTCGAATAACCGAAATCGGAACCAAACCGAACCAAAAATTCAAAACCAAACCGAAATCGAACCAAAATTTAAGAATACCCGCATGAATCTTAAATTTCTATATCCGAACTACCCAAAATCTAAAGAACCGAACCAAATTGAATCGAATACCCAAATGCCCAACCTTAGTAATATCTTAGGTTGAAAGCAAACTATTTTTATAAGTTTATTTAACAACAAATTATTTTAGTACCCGATTTAAGGAAAACCATGATTTTATATATAAAAATCCTAACAACCGAGACACCATATTTTCTAAATTATCCAGTACAAATTTTTATTATGATTGGTGTTATGTTTTATTTATTTTGTATATATATATATATATATATATGTATATATAAATATTGAAAGCTTATTTAACCCATCATGTTTTGTATACGATATCTTGATGTCTCACTTATGAAAAATCATGGTCCAAAAAGCACTGATCTTATTCCATTTTTTCATTATATCCTAATAATTTTATATAATTGATGTATTTATATGTATATATAATAGATTTTTATATATAATTGGTATAAGTTATAAACTTTTTTTTGTGTCCGTTAAGACTATGCGATAAACCTATATTAAAATATGTAAAATAATATTAATATTTAGACTAATTAAAACCACTACAATAATAACTTTATAAATTATGTAATTAAATACTTATATATATATATATATTTAATAAATTGATATGTGTACCATTTTTCTATCAGAAAAAATTTAAATGATTTTTGGAAACAATATATAAAAAATAATATATTGATAATGCAACAAAAAGTATATAAGAACATATAGTTTAGAAAGAAATTTATGTTGATGATAATAATATAATAAAATATTTGTCATTTAATTATTATTATGTACACACTTCTATATCATTAGTTGTTTGGCTGATTATTTTTTAAGTAAAATTTTTAAAATTAATATTTTGGTATGTTAATTTTTATTTAAATACTTATTTAGAATTTCTTTTATGTTTTACCAGTAATGAATTAATTATATATTTTCATTTTCATTATTCTTTGTGATATCTTACATATTTAAAGTTAAACTATAAAAATTTAATACTTAATAATATAGATGTATGATATGATAATTAATTTACTTGTTGATGAGATAAGCTTGAAGATTACTTGAGGATCAAGTAAATATATTTTCCTATTTATGTTTAGATAAGATAGAGTTATGAGATTATGTTATATATTTTAGGAGTTATCTAAAATATATTTGGAGTTATTTAAATCTATGTGAAATCTAATTAGGAATAGGAAATTAGTGACTATATAAGGAGATGCTGAGTTGTGGCATAACTTATGATGAGAGCTTATGAGAATTGAGAGGTTTATGTTTTGAGAGATTTTCCTAAATCTAATAAAGAAGAGTTATTTCTTTATATATAAGTCTTATCATCCAACAATTGGTATCAAAGCTTAAGGCGATAGCCTCGGACAAGAGAAGACAAAATGACTCACGCAACCAAGCATGGGTGATGTGAGTAACACACAAAATCGTGTGAGGAACGCTGGATCTTCATCGATTCAATGTCTGATGTTGACATCGACAAACTATACGTTTTGGGCGATGAGGATAAAAGTGATAGATGACGGAAAAGAATCGGTGATAATAAACGTGCAAAACCATAATGAAAAAGAACATTAAGATGATGGTGATGTCGAAGCCTACAAAGAGAATAATCATGAAGAAAACGAGAATGACGAATACGTACAAGCATCTCTACTTCGACATTCAATACGTCAACTCCAAGCTGAGGAAGAATGTGAGAGACTTTTGCTTTCAATTAATAATGAACCAAGGAAATACAGAGAGGCAAAAGATAAGACAAAGTGGGCAAACACTTACAAGGAGAAATTTGATTGTATCAACAAAAACAAGACTTTTGGTTTTGTTGATAAACCGAATGGATTAAAGGTGATGGGTCTTAAGTGTAATATTAAAATCAAGAAGAATACAGACGAAGGGGAGACACAACTTCCAAAAATTATCTTTGACTCACTCTTTAAGGCAATTCCAAATCATTTTGTTGAAGGTTTCAAAGCTGTTGATCAATGAAGTGTCTAAGAATATTGAACAACACACTAATTATTGTGTTTTTAAAAGGGAAAAGGGGAATGGCATGCGGTTAAAAGCTCTTGAGGACAAGGAGAGGAAAACTTTATTCAATGTAAGAGTCATTTATGTGAAACAGACTGCTAAACAAAAGGCCCACGCAGCTGCCTCTGTTTTCAAGACAATGCTACGCCAAAGAGAAGTATCAATAAATTCAAATTGGTCCAAGCTCAAGGAGAGTCTGAGAAGGTTTAGCAATGAATGGAATCAAGCTTACATTTTTGCTATTTGGGTAAAATCACAAACAGGTTATAGACATTTAGCTCAGACCTATAACAAAGTGGTTGACGTATTGGGGAAATGCATGAATTTAGATCTAATGTGGGATCTAGTGGATGAGATTAAGAATGAATCTAGGCCTTCCACACTTGATACGATAAGTAAAAGCCCAAGGAGGAGCAAGCGTAGATTAAAGAGATCGTATGATAGTGATAACGAATCCGACGATGAATGGTTCATAAATGTGTTTCACGGGACGGATCAACTTGGTAATAAACTAACAGACCAAAGTTTTATTCTCCACATTCAGCATGCTATACGTTATAGTAGAAATGGAGGTATAACAAAGGCTAAAGGAGCTACGGTTGGATGGGTTCACACTGAGGGGTGGCTTCACGAGCTAATGTACGCCGAAGGAGACTACGAGACTTGCTTCGACAGTAAATGCTTCAATAGAGACAAGTGTGATGCGTTATGGAGAGAAAAATGTGAAAGGATTGACAAATTACGTTCAAAGAATATCAAGCCGTCGTTTATTCATTCATTCTGTTTAGA
>OVBE01009494.1:5876-15984 GCA_900406425.1 Iberis pinnata | reverse complement strand
AAATGATAGTGTAATAGGAATTGATAGCGTTTTTCACACGTAAAATCCCTACTATCACTTTCATCTGCCCAATGAGCCTACACCTTAACAACAAAACATACAGGTCGCTGAACATGGTTGGAGAAGTAAGTTATCTAAAATTTAAAATATGCTCTTTATCACTTACATTGGTAGTCGGACTACTATAATGCAATTCAAATTCCAAGTACTAATATGAATTTCTTACGTCTGCATCTTGATCTGTTCATCAATACACATGTTCCAGTTTTTTCATTGCTCAGTGAAGCTGCCCCTCATTTAGTGGCTGAAGTCGATTTAGATGCTGACCAAAATGACCATGCTGTCGATTATCTCCTCCAGCTGATTGCTGATGAACACCCTTTCGAGGCTAATTCCTGGACTGGTGGTCTCCGTACTGCAGATGTTATCGAGGCACACAAAAGGGTAGAGCAAGCAAAGAAGCAATCTGGGGGCGGAAATAGTCAAGGAGATGATAACGAGGAAGAGAGTATCGCGGCTGATCTCCCCCCACAGTGATGCCCGTAGACGTGGTTCCTCGGACAGAAACACTACGTTCAATAAAGAATCACTAACCTGTAAGATCAGTTCTATGGTTATAGAACAAACTTTTCCTACATTTAAAGGATATACAAGGAGTCTGATAACACGCATGGACTATGTTGTGGCAAAGACTCTCGTAAGCCCCTTTGATGTTGTTGTTGGGTAGCTGTACAAAGATGTCGATAAACTTATTCAACAAGGAAGCATGTCCAAAACAATCCCAGAAGTTGATACTTCATCCACTGGTATGTGATTATCGGATACCTCTGCTTCTCCATAAAACTTCTATTTCCAATGTAATTGTTTTCTTCCATTGTTTTTTTCCCTATTCATGGTTACAGACTCCAGAGGTGTCTATATGAGGAAAAATGAAACAACTCCTCTGGACAAGTATGATGACTCTGAATTTTCATGGATTTTACATATCAATTAGCATCAATTCTGAGGTCTTAAAGCGTGCATACATCATCTTTATGGTTGATTTTAGTAAGTTTATGATTTTTAGGACTTTTGCATTAGAATTTGCATATGCACGCATTTTGGAGATTTTTCAGGACTTTCAGGAGTTTTTCTGGAAGGATTTTTGAGATTTCAGAAAAGTAGCACTTAACGTGGAATGGACTAGATCTACCTTAGCATCAAGGAAGGATCGATCCCAACTCAACACATGCAGGATCGATCTCAACACTTGCAGGATCGATCTCAACACTTGCAGGATCGATCTCAGCACTTGCAGGATCGATCCCAACTCAACACTTGCAGGATCGATCCTAACATTTACCAGTTTCGATCCCAACACACCTCAGATCGATCCCATCTCAAACCAGGATCGATCCTCTCTCTCTCATTCAACAAAATTTGTGAAGTCTTAGACGAAGCTAAGGAAGTGCATGAAGTTGAAGCATGACTAAGAAAACAGGCAAGACGATCTCACATATGTCTGGATCAATCCCCACCTCAGAAACGCTTTGGACGCATCTTAGTTGGATTGATCTCATGCAAGCGTCTTTAGCTCGGATCGATTACGCACTTACCAAATCAAAGTCAAACACGCTCCGACCCGACCAACTCAAATCCGGATATCACCTGAACCAAGGACCAAGATCCAAGACAATGATTAGCATTTTGTCTTTAGTGCGAATTAGGGCTTTTCTCTGAACACTATAAAAGCCCTAATTCGCCCCCATTTCCACAAGCTTTAGTTTTTCTTTCCTTTTTAGGTTTTGTCTTAGGTTTTACATTTCTTTAAGTTGTTTTTCATGTTCTTTGTGTAAAAACCAGATTTCTTTTAAGCTCTTAGTTAATCTCAGGTTTTTCTTTAGCTTTCTTCCTTAGCTTTACTTTGTTGCATATCTGGTGCATGTTGATTTACGTTTTAAGCTTTAATCTCCTATTATAGTTTACTGTTTCATTGTTGTTCTTCATTTATGGGTTTATGTTCTTGCTGTTCTTCATCTGTTTTCCCCAGATCTGCATGTTTAGCTTAAAGGTTATGTTTCATGTTTCACCTGCTTCTACTCCTATGAGTAGTGAGTAGTTCACTAAGTTGTTGAGAATGGGGGTAGACTAGGGTTGATGTTCTGGGTTTGCCTTAGTACCTAAGTTGTTTGTTCTTATATCCCTTCTGTTCCACCTTAGCTTAATACTGGTTGTACTTCTACCCGGAAGGGATTCGAAGACCCGCCGTTAGGCCCTTCAACACCGGAAGGTGAGTCATTGTAGGTGACCGGACCGAGGTGGTTTCAGAGATTCATTTCCCTTTCTTTGTTAATAGATGTTAGGAAACTTATTGACTTGAGTAGTAGTTGTTAATTCTTGCTAGGTAGTCACCGTCTATGACGACAGTTAATTCTTTGATTGCCTTGCTTGAGATTGGTTGCTAAGGAATTGGAATTGATTGTATGTGTAGCTACTGTGTAAGGGTTAGCTCATTGTATGAGGTATGTTAGGTACTTAGGTAACCCAGGATGGATTCCTTAGTCAATTACCCTTTGTCCTCAGGAACTGCTTTACATTGCTTGCACCTTTTACCCTTTCTTGCTTTTACTCTGTTTTGCATTAAGTGTTTTATGCTTCTTCCTGTTTTATGCTTTTTATGTTCATTTGTACTTAGGACCTTTTAGCAACAAACCCTTTTAACACTTAGCTTGACTTTAAAGCATCCATTACATCCACATTGCTTAGTACATTCCCATTATGGATTGACAAACCCATATATACTACAATGATGGGTGATTGATACCCAAATAGGCTTAAAAACCTATTATCAATTTGATGTCGTTGCTATTTGGGATTTGTTACTACATTCTGGATTTTGGATCTTTTCAGATCAAACTTTTCTTTTACATTTTTCCTTACCAGTCTACCTTGTTTGCTTTGTTTTTAGGTACATGCTTAGCAGTGTATGAACCTGAGAAGCAGATGACCAACTGACTTGCTTCTACTCGTTGACGACATCAGAGCTCTTGAACAAGAACACTCTCGGGCAAGACTTGAACACGAACGTGCGGAACACTTTAGAAGGTTAAATCTCAACATGGCAGACAACATTGACATAGAAAACCAGAACACTATTGGTGCTGGTGACAACCCCAACACTCACACCGTCAAACATGGAATCAACCCACCTGCAATACAGAACAAAAACTTCAAGATCAAGCATAGTCTCATTGCTATGGTCCAGAGCAACAGGTTCAATGGGCTACCTTTGGAAGACCCACTTGATCACCTAGATGAGTTCGACAGGTTCTGCAGTTTGACAAAGATCAACAGTGTGAATGAAGACGCATTCAAGCTACACCTCTTCCCATTCTCACTAGGGGAGAAGGCACATCAGTGGGAGAAGTCACTACCCAGGAACTCTATCACAACATGGGATGCCTGCAAGAAGGCATTCCTTGCAAAGTTCTTCTCAATTTCACGAACAGCACGCTTGAGGAATGAAATTTCAGGGTTTGCACATAATACCGCTAAAACATTCTCTGAGGCATGGGAGCGTTTTAAAAACTACACTATGCAATGCCCCCATCACGGTTTTAGCAAGGCTTCTTTGCTCACCGCACTCTACAGAGGTGCCTTGCCTAAGATTAGAATGTTGTTAGATACTGCATGTAACGGGAACTTCCTCAACAAAGGAGTTGATGACGGATGGGAATTGGTTGAGAATCTTGCCCTGTCTGATGGGATTAGTGAAGACTATGACCGAACACCCCGAGGTCCTTCTACATCTGATGAAGGCACTAAGAAGGAGATAAAGGCATTGAATGAGAAGTTGGACATGTTACTCATGGGTCAACAACATCAAGTTGACTTCATCTCTGACGAAGAACAACTCTAGATTCAAGCTGCCGAAGCTCAACAACACGAAGAGATGTGCTATGTGCAGAACCAAGGGGGTTACAACAAAAGGTACTTCAACTACTCCAACAACCATGGTCTTTCTTACAGAAGCAACAACGTTGCTAATCCTCAAGACCAAGTGTATCCACCTCAACAGCATAAGAACTCTCAACCCTTCAACAACTTCAACCAAAACAGAGGTTACTACCCCAAGCATAAACAATAGAGTGGTTTTCAACAACCACAGCAACAACAACTTACTGGTGTACCTCCTGGTTTCTCATCTACTCAACTTCCTACTCAACCTTTCAACATTGAAGCTACGTTACATCAACTACTTCAAGGTCAAGCTGCTTATGCAATGGAAACATCAAAGAAGTTTGGTGAACTTCAACACAAGATGGATACATCCTTCGGTGCAATCTACTCAAAGATAGACAATCTCACCTCTAGGGTCACCACTCTTGAAGGAAAAACCGCACCCACTTCTACTTCTGCAAATGGTCATCTACCAGGAAATTATGTGTAGAACCTAAAAGATTACGTCAACATCAATGCCATATACCTTCATAAGACGTCTTCTACCAACACTCCAACTTCCATTNGGGGGGGGGGGGGTTGTGTTTAAATGAAGCTGAAGAAGATGAACCTGCAATAACCAATGCACATAAGCCATTGCAACCTCCACCAGAAGTGATCACAGAACCATTTCTTGCTGAGCAATCATCTGTTTCACAACAGAAGGATGCACCCTTCATTCCACCATCATACGTCCCGAGGTTACCTTTCCCTTCTAGATTCAAGAAGGAAATTATGGCAAAATACCCTAAGGTTTTTGCGAAATCCATGAAGGAATAAGTAACTCAAGAAGTGGTGGAACAACATGAAGAACGCAACTCACTGATAACGACAAAGTAAGAAGACCCTGGTTCGTTCACACTACCCTGCTCACTTGGAACTTCCACTTTCAATCAATGCCTCTGCGACTTGAGAGCTTCACTCAACCTTATGCTTATGTCCACTGCCGAAAATCTAGGACTGGATGATTTTAAGACCTCGCACATAAATCTGAAGATGGTAGATAGATCAGTTAGGCATCCCGTTGGCATATTAGATAGCTTACCCATCAAGATTAGGGATGTAATGATACTCACTTACTTTGTGGTATTCNATCCCGTTGGCATATTAGATAGCTTACCCATCAAGATTAGGGATGTAATGATACTCACATACTTTGTGGTATTGAAAATGGATGAAGAGCCTAAGGATCCATTGATCTTCGGAAGACCATTCCTAGCAGCGGTTGGAGCTGTAATCAACATCAAGAAGGGTCACATTAAGCTGAACATAGGGAGAGGACCAAAGATGATCTTCAACATAAAGATCAACCCCAAGGAACTGAATGAAGACAACCCGAAGAATGGGTACTCAAGTGTTGAAGAATATGGATTGGGAAAGGAATCAATGAAGTCTGGAATGCACTATGAAGTCTTCAAGCCTGTTAAGGAACCTGATATAGGAGCTTCTGCTGAGGTGAAAGAAATCAGGACATTGGAAATATCCAAAGGTGAAGGCGACCTTAAGGATCCAGGAAAAGGAAATCTTGAGTTTAAACCTCAACCTGAACGTATACCACCTCTTAAGGCACCTTCGAACAATCCAATTTCTGAAAAATACTTGGAGCCTCAACCCCGAACCTTGGAAATAAAAAATGGAGACCACGTGTTTTTACTCAACAAAAGGTTCATGTACTATCTAGGAAATATGGATCAACTGTGTTCTAAGACTTTCATGATCAAGGAAGTACTTTCAGAAGAAGACATCATACTTGCTGTAGAAGTTGATGAAAAACCAACGTTGAACTCTAAGGTTGACAAGAACCATGATAAAGGATCCTTTTCAGAAAAGACCTAGGTTCTCTTCGGAGAACCGTCTCAGGGTCACTAATCCTATTTTTGTATATATTTCAATTTCAATGTTTTTAATTTTTCAGTACTTGATTTAATGCATTTTAGTTTCATCTTGTTTTGGTGTCTTAGGTACTTACGAATTGAGTTCGGGAATCTTGCAATGAGAAAGAAAATGGGACATGGGTGATATGCATTTTCAACATGTTGATCAAGTGAGAGGCTGTCCGGATCAATGCGTTTTCAACAAAAGAGATCAATCTGTGCTTGCCCAAGATCGATCCACTCTCGACCCGTGATCGATCCAATATATGCCGTTTGCAACAACCAGGACCGATCCGCCTCAATGTCGGGATTGATCCCGTGATCAACATGGGAAGTAAACGTGATCAATCCATCTAAGCGCATCAACAAACATGTGATCGATCCAAATGCACATCGCAAGATCGATCCCAATATGTAATGTGATCGATCCCATCGATCCAACTACGCAACATATGATCGATCCGCACCTCTACACCAGGATCGATCTATGCGTTCAAACGTCATCAAACCCGATTATTAAAGATGCGATCAACCAGAGCAAAATGAGAACAATTCGAACCAAGGGAGTGTTAATTTCGATCAAAGCACCTGTCACTCAAAGACAAGGGAACACCTCCATGCCCACTTGCCCACTTGCATCCTTTTACCCCATGGGCAAAAGATCACCTCCATCTCCCATCACTTCTCTTACACACCCACACCCCCATCACACCATTGTCCCCTCTTTACATCTCCTCCACATACAACACCTTTACTCCTCCACCACAACCTTCCACTCAACACCACCTCCCCAAAAATTGAACCACCCTCTATATTAAGAGAGTATTCCTTCTCTTTCTCTTTACAACTTCAAAGTTTGCACTCTAAAATCTTTTCACTCAAAGACAATTTTCACAAGAAGTAATTACTCTTCCAAAGGATTTTCAACAAGAACTAAGAACTTTCAAAAATCGGTTCCACCCCTTACTCGTTTTCGTTTCTCAATCTATCTAATCGGTTTCAACGTTTTCTTTACAAAAATCGGTTTCAATCTTCAGGATTGCAAAAAACATTTTTGTTTACTACACTTAAGCTTATTATCATTTTGAACAAGACAATGAGGCGAGGTTGAAATTAGACTTTAGCTTGTTGATTGCTTAAGCACCCTTCATGTATAATCCGTTTTTCTTCAAAAACGTTCTTGAACTTAACGTTTGTTGAATCTCTTAAAGGCTTTGAACACTACTCATTCATTTTCCTTGGTATGTTATCTTTTCAGGATTAGAAAATGTCTCAACCATCAAGTGGAAGGATCATGAGAAGACAACGAAGAAGAGAGCACTCTCTGGCGCAAGAAGGCATGAACAAGAAATTTCACCTGAATTTTCACTAAGTGCCCGAGGACATGAGATTGCTAACCATCTACAACAAACACGGGATGACATGGAAATTCAAGAACACTATAACCTTCTCATTGTGCAAGTGAAACAAGAGCGGGAGAGAGAACGAGCAGAGTTCGAGCGATCCCGAAGGAGGTTGAGTGTTAGTAGAGGAAAGCAGATTGATGTTGAGGAAGAAGACAGTAGCGAGGATCCCACATATCAAGTGGGTGACGAAGAGAGCAATGAGGTGCAAGAGTACAATGCGGAATTTGCTGGTTCAAGAACGCAAGAGAGAACTTCCCGAAATGAGATTAAAGAAGGTGATGAGCCTCACTACCTAGAGGCCCTTCTCTCTAGGATCTTCAAGGGGACTCGCTTCCCCCATAAACCAACAATGGGCGCTCTTGGGATAGCGAAGGACATGTCCCAACTTTTCAAGAACACCGGCTTAGAGAAGCTCATGACTACTTTTAACGACGGATATAAGGAAGAAACCTGCCACTTCCTTGCAACGCTACAACTTCACTTTGATGATGATGACATGCAAGGGTACATCACATTTTCAGTGAGGGAGCGCAGATATGAGCTCTCTATAATGGAACTAAACGGTCTCTACGGGTTCTCAAGTGATGGAAATGTCGATAGCCTTCGTGAATATGCCAAGGAAGAGCTGTCTTCGTTATGGATGACGATAGGAGGAGAGGATTACGATGCTGGAAAAACAAAGTGTTCAGGGATTAGGAATCCGGTTCTGAGATACTTTCACAAGGTACTTGCGAACACCATATTTGCAAGAGAGATGACGGAGAATGTTACTGAAGGGGAGCTAGGATTGCAAAGGCCTTGAAGCCTATGATGCATTACACAACGGACGAGCGTCCACTACAAGGGGACATGGCTAACTCTAGCATGTCCCGGATTTTGCTGAACAACCTGATGGGCTACAAGGACTGGGCTGTTTCGAACTACAATAGAGATGTCAAAGGAACTTTGCAAGTTGGGGGAATCATTACCCCCATACGCCAAGCTTGAAATGTCCCTCTCGAAGGACAAGGTAAACTAGCAAGGATGATCGACCTGAGATATCTGAAGAATTCCCATTTCTTTGATGGGAAAGTTGCTGAACAGAAGTATAGCTTCGTTCATCTAGTCTTTGGAATGGTACTAATGTTGCTCCCCAACGAAAATCTAACAACAATAAGAAAGGGGAACAACATTGACTTCCAACCAAGCATGGAAGCTCTGTACTTTTGCCAGAGAAAGGAGAAAGTTGAGGAAACAAATGTTGAAGTGACAAACACCCCAGTTGCTGAAGAGCTTGATGAACCCAACTGCTACTATTTCGAGGAGAACCCAACAACTAGACAAGGAAAGAGCTCAGCAGCAGCTCATAAAAACTTGGGGAAGGTTCAGATATGGAATAAGTTTCAGGACAACTACATCACGAAGAAGTTCAAGGAAATGACTTCTCAAATCAAGAAACTTACCCTCAAGCTCAACAAAGTCACCTCTCAAAGAAGCAGTAATCATCTGAACACTTGGAATGAAGCCAATCGTTCATAAAATGTGCAAGGAAACCACGGGTTCAACAACCTTATCGCCATTCTTCTATAGACCCAGAAAAAATACAGAGGAGGAAGCGACATCACCCCAAAAGGGAGAACCATGGGTCAACAAGCCAGCGCGCTTTTCAACAACAACAAGAGGTCGAGCAACATCAAGACTTCGAGCAACATCCAGACTTTAAGCAACATCAATATCTCGAACAACATCAAGAGTAGTAGGTGGAGCAAGAGGCAAACCAGGGATACTACAAATTGATGCGTGAGTATCTTAATTGAAGATACTCCTCGCCTTCTGAGGTCCATCCTGATCCCACACCCCTTGTTCAATCCGCTTGTTGTTTCTTGATTTATGCTTTCTATGTTTGCTTGATGGTCCTAATTGTTCTACATATCACTTTGTTTTAATGCTTTAAATTTTATCTCTATCTTGTCCTTCCTTGAGTCCATTCCAACATTTGGATTACACAGAGACTGTGTAATTCAAGTTTGGGGGAGTAGGATTCGGAAGTACCCCCTTGTTATCTAATGAAATCTTCTTGTTTGTTCCTTTGTCTCCAACTTGCAATGCATTTCATAGAGCATCTATTAGCATTCGAAAACCCATAAAAATCTGAATTTTTTTTTAAAATTGTTCTTCAAAAATAGAGTGTCATTTGCATTTCATGTAGTTGCATATAGGATGTTGCACATGCTTAGGGAACTAGGAAGGTGACAACCTTATAAGTATGTTGTTTTCTCAGAAAGTGTTAGTAACCTGGTTGTTAGTTGTCTAATGCATCCTGAAATTGTCTAAAGTAAAACCGCACCTTACTTGGAATGTGAATTTGCATGATCACTTATCTCCTGAAGCATGTCGTGATTTGAAGTTTGTCCCTATCTATTAGAGCTTAAATTTGAATGCTTAATTATCATGTTTTTGTGTTGAATATGAACTCATGGATAGAATATACATACTTGGGTNTTGGGTTATCTTCTACCTTTTACCACTCTTGTTAACCCAAGTAGAATCCCCACATTTGAACCTTGCCTTCTTTCAAAATCTGAATTTACTACTGAGTGGCAGGACGTTTTATGGNCTCTTCATGGAATGAGCTTGGTAGAAAGTGTTAGGTTCGAACTGACAGAAATAGGGTCTCATATAGTTCTAGTCCATGCTTTTTGGACTAGATAGGACTAGGTGGGGTTCGAATTCAATTGTTGGTTTTGGGTGGAAATGAATGAAAAAGGGTATTGGTAGATGGTGACAATGGGAAGTGTTAAGGAAGAACCTTAGGAGATGAAATGAAAAAGAATCAGAACATGCTAGTAGAAAGTTTGGGGGAACGTTAAT
>OVBE01009493.1:0-15985 GCA_900406425.1 Iberis pinnata | reverse complement strand
GCTTGTATAAGATCGGTCTCTTACTCCGTCCTTTTAAATGGAAAATCGCATGGTCATTTTAAGCATGAGCGTGGGCTACGACAAGGGGATCCTTTATCACCATTTCTTTTTATTTTATGTGCTGAAGCTTTGGTGCACATTATGAATAGATCAGATGCACAAGGGAAACTCACAGGTATACGCCTTAATACACAATGTCCATCGGTCCAACACATTTTATTTGCCGATGACAGTCTCTTCTTCTGTCGTTCGACCTTTGAAGAATGCAAAGAAATGATGCGATGCTTAAAAATTTATGGTGATTCATCGGGTCAGGAAATAAACTTGCAGAAATCATCAATCACCTTTGGGAGAAAATTGGATTCATATATGTGTCGACTGTTAGGTTTATTTTTGGGAATAGAAAAACAAGGAGGTGCTGGGACATATTTAGAGCTCCCAGAATGCTTTAGTGGTTCAAAAAGAGAATTATTGGCATTCATCACAGATAGACTAAATTCAAGACTTTCAGGATGGTATGCCAAAACTCTTTCTCTTGGAGGGAAAAAAATATTGTTGAAGTCTGTGGCAATGGCCTTACCGGTGTATGCCATGTCATGTTTTAAGTTAACGATACATCAGTGTAAGAAAATCACCAGTGCTATGACAAGTTTTTGGTGGAATTCTAATGAAGGAAAAAGGAAAATTAATTGGGTTGCATGGTCAAAGATGTGTAGATCCAAGGCAGATGGAGGTTTAGGCTTCCGAGATATTGGTGACTTTAACCAGGCATTGTTGGCTAAGCAAGCATGGCGAGTGTTAAATGAACCTCAATCATTTCTAGATTATACTGGGTTCAGTTAGCTATGCGAAGTTGTAACCAGTATTTCTAAACCGAGTCGATTTGGATTACTGATTTGCTAGTTAAACTTTTGTATTTGATTGTGCCCAAAATTTGGGTTATACTAGATTTTTTTCTTTGTCGTCTGAATTATTGATAATAACGATAGGGTTATACTGGACCTTATCCGGTTTACGAATATTTTAAATTTAAAAAACTTTTTACAAATTTCTTTTTCCTTTTCCTTTTACTGTTTTCTGGCTTTTCGATCCACTAAAAAATAACTTTCTTCATGATTGCTTAAAAAATATAAAAATATAAATTGAGGTTATTCATTTGAAAAGCTATAAGAAGATCGTCATTAAGAGATAGAGACCATACGAATAGGTTAAGTAATACTAGAATCTCTAGAAGCAAAAAGTGAAAAAGATGAAAAGAGATAAGAGCCAACTTTTGGTATTGGTCAGAATGGTCTGAATGATTCAATAAAGCTTAGAATGTATAAAAGATTGAATGTTTCCTTCCTTGAGCAAATCAGCGAGTCTAATACAGGACAGTAGAAAATGATCATAATCTATTTTCAACAAAAATAAAATAAAATGATCAGTTGGGGACTGAAAACTTTTAAAAAAAAATATTTTTGTTTCTAAAAAAGAAGATGTTGCCATCAGTAAAACGGCTTCGTTTAACTGAGAGATCTTCCAATTAATCGTCTCTCTTGTTATTGTCATCGTTGTCAACATCCATATGGTCATTGCAACGATCCACATTGTCATTGTTGTTAATGTCATTGGGATGATCCACATTGTTACTGTTGTTGTCGTTGTCTGAGTTATTACGACAATTATCGAGGATGATATTGCAATTGTTGATGGTGGCTGCATCAACAAGTCCATGATTCCATAGTTTTATCATAAATAATCTCCAGCACCTGATTTTGTTTTCCCCAAATAAACAAAAAAGGTGTTTTTTTTATTGTGTATAATGTTATGTTTGTGTTATATAAAATTACTAGAGATATTACCAGAAGAGTGATGAGTTAGTGAGTAACTCTTTCTCGTGAAATCTTGAAAATGCTTCACATGCCCATGGAATATGACCATCAGCCAGAATCCTACGTACAAAATCATGACCAAAAAAGTTTCATAAGCAAAATGGAATGTAAGATTGTCATTAGTTGTGTGGAATTGATGATATATTCGATATTAGATCAGATAAGTAGTTAGTTACCTTTGCTTTCTTACAAAGGAGTTCCAAAGATGCATGAATTTCTTTTCATCATTGTTAACATCTTCAAAATCATCAAGCATCTGTAGCTTATTTGAGTTTTAGCAAGTTACATCCACTACTAGCTAGTTCTATGTTATTTATTTTAACAGAGTTCATGTAATAATACCTGGCGATCTTCCACATCTGCGACATCATCGTCCATTTCATCTTCACTATCTCTATCAGACATCACTTGCTCTAGTGACATTGGCTTTGTCACAAAAACAAGCAGTTTTTGGTTATTGGTTAGTGCAATGAAACATATACAACATGGGCAACTTTATAACCATAAGCATATATATATAAATTTGAATAAGAATAATCAAACCAAGAGTATTGTGAACTATGCCCAAGTAGGTGAAGTGAACTCAATTCACCTGAACTCTGTGAGAATGATAGAACTGACGTTTCTGAAGAAGTAAGTGGCTAAAAGAATTTCTCTCAGTTAGGACAGAAGTCAAGTAAACATCAGAATTGGTAAGTTATGATATGATGTACAAACCTTCTAGCCTCTGATCGCTCAACAGATAACTTTCTTGTCTTAGTAACAGGGACAACAACTTCGCTTGTTGGCATAGCTTTAGCATCAGATTCCAAAGCAGAGTGAGCAAATGCTGATGTAACGTTGCTACTCATCCCATTAATTCCAGAAAGCTCTGTTGTCTTGGGTCCTAAACCACAATTTCCAATAGCATACAACCATTAACTCGAAAAGAACAAGACATTGTATGTCCTCAGAGTAATTTGAAATTCAAGGCCACATGAGGATATGAGATTTTACCATCAGTCAATATGGCAGTCCTACTTTCTTCATCACTAGCTAAACTGGGTGAATCCATCGGTAAAAAGCATACAGTAGGTCGTCTAGCCTTATTTCTAGCAACTCTTTTTCTGCACTTACGCGCCTTCGAGCTGCAAAACATTATTGTCATGTTCATGGGGATGTACTGGAAATAAACAAAGGAGTTCCTGCTCTTAAAGTAAACCATAAAGGGCTTGCAAAAGTTACCAAAAATAGAACGGTTCATATTTATCTACTTCTATCCCTTCTTCCTGGTACAAACAAACAAAGGAATATGAATGAAATTTTCGCCAGCTGTAGGTTTCCCCAAGTTATCAAGTTTAAAGAAACTGACCTCATACAAGAATGCGTCCACTTTTACAGAGACATTAATAGTCTGGAATTCTCCTGAAAGCTACAATAGAAATGATCTTTTCTTAAGAAAACATACATAGCTAAAACAGGATATTTTATTAAACTACATACCGTGAACTCAAATTCAAATAAGTCATGAGATGAATTCAAATGAAGTTGCAATCCCTGCATAGACACAAGAAAATGGATTGTAAGCTCTGTTTCCCAAATAAGCACACATTCAGCATTAACATATTATTAAAAGTGAGAAGAAAAATAAAAATATAATATGAAACTGCAACTATAGTATATAACATGAATTGGTAATAGCCTTTCACACAATCTTCTGTATGGAAGGTTTCGGAAGAAACCGCAAGTGTAAATAGTTTCGCACCTTCAAGCTACCACATTGCATATAGCAAAATGGACAAGAACAATACTCCCTCACTACAAGAATATGGAAAAATAGTTATATAAAAAAAACTACGAAATATAGAGTCATCAAATTGTTGACGGACTGAAAAGACTCACCTTCAACTTTCTGTAATGTGTTATTACAGTCTTTATAGTTGAATAAGACCGTCCCTGTAAATCTAGAAAACACAAATGAAAAATGTAAGTTTTATAGGCCTACTATAAAAGAAACCATTCATCAAGTCCATATCTACTTGACATAGATATATATCTCATCAGTTTCCCTTATTAGCTCGAAGAAGATAAATAAAAATCACTTAAGCAACTATATCCAAGATGGAATCTCATACTCTCTTTCGCCTTTTGCTTGGATTTTGAAATTCAAACATCTTGAAAGAAACAATGGCTGCATAAACAAAATCAACTTAATGAAAACCCAAATTATTATCTTGGTAATCAAAGATGAATTAATACACACAAAAATAAAAATAAAATCAATAGAGTTGTTACTAAGAGAGATAGATCCATACATTGCATAGAGAGCGACGATGAAAAATGTTGTACAGTTGAATAGGTTTACAATAAATCAAGAGAGTCTCATCAGCTGAAATCACTTCTTCCGGTGAGGATTTCACACGAAAAGTTTGCCTACACATTCTCGTTCAGTTACAAGCAACGACGTCCAGAGGCCTCCTAAAATAATCAACTCGATGCAACAATTAGATCAAATTATGAGCTGTCTAAGAAGCAAATCAAGTAACAACAACAAACTGCTTAGAATCTAAAACACAAATTATCATAGATCACAATCTTCCATTTAGAGAACAAAAAATTTCCAGTACGTGAGACCAAGAGAAATCAAGATCTAAGAAGGAAATTTCAAATTATAATAAATTACCATGGATGAAATATAAAGAGAGAACGAAACGAAATCATGCTACGATTTGTTCAAAAACAGCTATACTTGAGCAGATACACTCAACCGAGATTTGTTCATTACAATTTGTTCAAATTGTTCAACAACAAGAAATCACTGTTAAAGAACCAACAAAAACTGAAAGAAATATAACAATTCAACAAGGAACAAGAAAAGGGAAAGTGAAATTACCGGAATCGGAACCAGAGAGACGATTAAGCTTGACAGATTCAATGAGTCCGGCAGGTCTGGTGCATTAATTTCGGCTGAGAGATGATTTTCCGGTTAACTTGAGCAAATTGTCTCGGCGGAGATACTTAATGAAGCTTAGCTCACCTTTCCTTTTTGTCGTCAGAAAGGAAATAAATAAAAATCTTGTACCGGGACTTGACCGGTACCCAATTTATTCCGGTATGACTAACCGAATCACTCTCGATTCCAGCTCTATTTAGTGAAAATGATTTTTTTATACAGGAAAAAAGGCTAAAAAATCGTCAACTTCCTTGTTTGAATAAAAAAATCTTCAACTTTCATGTGAATCAAATAAATCATATATTAAAAAGAACCATTTAAATATCAAACATTAAAATTAAAATCAATTAAATCATAAAATTTTGTTGACCAAGGCATTTTAGACTCATAAAAAATCAACAGTCTAACATCCGTTAACGTTAATTTTTGTGAGCCTAAAACGGTTTGGTCAACAAAAATGTGATTTAATTGGTTTTATCTTAAAAGTTTGGGATTTATTTGGATCTTTAGAAGTTTAGGATTTAAATGACTTTTTAAACAATATTGTGATTTATTTGGCTCATTGATGAAAGTTGGAGGTTTTTCTAGCCTAAATTTGAAAGTTGGAGATTTCTTAAGAAAAATTTAAACATGAAAAAGTAAAATTATAATGATATGTAAAAATAAATAGGTAAGTTTTTGGTGATCAACTTCACGACTTATTCAAACTAAATTATATTTTTCATATATAGGTCATCATGAAAATGAAAAAAATATTTATATGTGTATATTTATCAATGGTCAATAAAACGCTACAAGCTAAGTGGATGGTGACTCGGCGTCTAATTCATAAAATGTTTAGTCGGAGACTAAATAATATTATTTAGCTAAACTGTCTCAGTTTTCAAAGATTATTTACAGGAAAATAAAATGCCTAGGTTTTCAAATATTATTTACGACAATTTAGATAAAATGCCTAGATTTTAGGCGTTATGTGGTGAGTCACCACCCACTTAGCTTCTAGATAAAATGCCTAGATTTTTAATTATCTAATATTTTTTAGTTTGTTAGTTAGTGTTGAGACATGCCCTATCGGTTCCAAAAGCATATGTAGAGCCGGACAAAAAATGGTAGATTCGTAAATAATATTTGAAAACCTAGGCAGTTTATCTAAATAATATTATTTAGCTTCCGACTATACGTTTTAGGAATTAGACGGCCTCCGACTAGACATTTTAGGAATTAGACGGCGAGTCACCACCCACTTAGCTTCTACCATTTTAATGACCATTGATAAATATACACGTCTAAATAATTTTTTTTATTTTCATGATGAAATATATAAAAAATATATAATTACTTCTATATAGCGTTATAATTTTACTTTTTCATGTTTAAATTTTTTCTTAAAAAATCTCCAACTTTCAAATTTATGCTAAAAAACCTTCAACTTTGATCAATGAGCCAAATAAACCACAATTTTGTTTTAAAAAGTCATTTAAATCCTAAACATTCAAAGATCCAAATAAATCATATATTTTAAAGAAAAAACCATTCAAATCCCAAACTTTTAAGGTAAAACCAATTAAATTGTTGACCAAACCGTTTTAGACTCATAAAAGTCAACGTTAACAGATGTTAAACCGTTAACATTTTATGAGCCTAAAATGACTTGTCAACAAAATTTTCTGATTTAATTGATTGTAGCTTAAAATTTTTGGAATTAAATGGTTTTTTTTCTTTAAAATATATGATTTATTTGGCTCACGTGAAAGTTAAGGATTTTTTTTGTTCAAATGAGAAAGTTGAGAATTTTTTTAGCCTTTTTCCTGTTTCTTTACGCTCTTTAAAGAGTAAGGAGTTTCGGTTTAGGTTTCAAATAGTCAAAGGGTAGAAAACGAGATTAAGGCCAATCATACAAAATGACTTTGTAGTTGCGGTCCAATCCTTCTTCACCACGGGATTTCTCCCAAAAGGTGTGAACTCCACGATTCTTGCTCTTATACCAAAGAAAGAAAATGCAATAGAAATGAAAGACTACCGACCCATTTCGTGTTGCAATATACTCTACAAAGTTATCTCCAAAATTCTAGCTAATCGCTTTAAGGTCTTACTTCCTGATTTCATTGCTCCAAATCAATCGACTTTTTTTAAGACGGATTATTCTTGTAAAATGTATTGTTGGCTACCGAACTAGTTAAAGATTACCATCGGGAAAACATCTATGCTAGATGTGCTATGATAATCGACATTGCAAAGGCTTTTGACTCTGTGCAATGGAGTTTCATTGAATATGTTTTGATCGCCTTAGAGTTCCCGACCCTTTTCATTAAATGGATTATGACTTGTCTAACCACTACTACTTTTTCAGTCCAGGTGAATGAAGAATTGGCTGGTTTTTTTAGAGTAAGCAAAGCATACGTCAGGGTTGTGCTCTCTCGCCATACATCTTTGTTATTGTCTTGAATGTGCTCTCAAAGCTCTTTAACAAAGATGTGGCTACAAGCTGTCTTCGTTATCACCCGAATTGTAGTCAGATTAGACTCACTCATATTTGTTTCACTGACAATCTGTTAGTATTTACAGAGAGTTTTGAACATTATGTATCAGCGGCTCTTGATGTCCTATCGTCTTTTGCCCGCTACTTGGGTCTATGTTTACATATGTAGAAGTCCACCATGTACTTAGCAGGTGTTCCGGCAGTTTCTAAGCAAGCGATTTTGGCCCGTTTTCCCCTGCAGCAGAACATTCTGGTTGTAAAATATCTCGGTCTCCCACTGACCACTCAACGTTGGTTAGCAAGTGATTATCATCATCTTCTGGAAAAGATCAGGCAGAAATTTCACTCCTGGTCCACTAGATTCCTCTCATTTGTGGGGCGCCTTCAACTGTTAAAATCTATTATGATAAAACCAGTTTCTGGAGCTCTTCTTTTCGTCTGCCAAAACGATGCTTAAGAGAAATCGATAAGATGTGCTCTGCTTTTCTATGGTCAGGTCAGGAGATGAGCAGTTCAAAGGTCAAAGTCTCTTGGCTGGATGTTTGTAAAACTCATTATGAGGGAGGACTAGGAATACGATCCTTTACGGATACAAACCTGGTCTTCAGCTTACGCCTTATTTGGAGGATAGTCTCATCGGCGGATTCCTATTGGGTTAATTGGATCAAACATCACTTGATTCGTAGTGGGTCTTTTTGGTATGTCTCATCTTCAAGGGGTTCGTGGATGTGGCGTAAGCTCTTGAAGCTTCGATCACTAGCAATGGATTTTATTCGGGTGGAGTACAATAATGGCAAGTCGGTGTCCTTGCGGTATGATTTCTGGACCAGTTTATGACGCTTAATTGATCTACTTGGTTTTCGTTGATTTCGTAGCCTTGGCATTCCACAAGAAGCCAAAGTTGCGGACTCAGTAGTTTCGGGCTGGCGTTTCCGTCCCTAACGCACTCTAGTTGGGCGATTAATCACTAATTTACTCCAAGACTTACCACTACCTCAACCTGATGATGGTCCGGACAAATTTTTTTGGAAAGGGAAGGACTCTACCTATCACAACTTTTTCTCTCCTTCTCTAACTTGGCATCATATTCGCATACACTATCTGAAGCAGACCTGGACAGCTGCGATATGATTTAAGCATGCTATGCCCAAGTTTGCTTTTATGACCTGGCTCTCAGCCAAAGATAGACTCTCAACAGGAGACATAATGATGTCATGGGCTTCATCTATTCACACTACTTGTGTTCTCTGCTCTGCCTCTATTGAGACAAGGAACCACCTGTTTTTCCTCTGTCCATACTTTGTCCAAGTCTGGAGTGCAACTGCTAAGGGTCTCCTTGGACAGCACTACTCTTTGACTTGGTCCACTCTTCTTACTCACCTTGCGCAACCTCGATCGCATGATACTGCTTACTTTCTCATCCGGTTTGCTTTTCAATGTTGCATACACACTATATGGCGGGAGAGAAATATGAGAAGACGCAGATCCCCTGCAATACAAGCTTCGATTCTGATTTCTACAATTAAAAAAATGGTGCGCAATAGGATCATGACTCTACGCTATCAAAGGCATGAGGCTTACAAAAACCTGCTTCAAGAGTGGTTCGCCACAGGACCACATAACCATTTTTTTTACACAATTTACTCTACTGATTTAAAGCATACCTCAAAAAAGATCACACAAAAATTGTAAAACAATTTTTTGTTGCAATANATTAAAAAAAAAAAAAAAAAAAACGAGATTAAGTACTGTTTGATCCGGTTCAGTTTATTGTTGGTTAGGCTCAACTTATTAACCAGCCTAGAACCAATACTAATCAATACTTCTCAAAAACTCAGACTTTATGTATCCATACATTAAGCCGAAGCTGCTTTAATGGCCGAGCTGAGTTCCCTTTGTGTTTCTGCGGACAACTCCATTTGCCTGCAATCTCCTCACCTTTAGGGAACTGTTGATTTGACATTTCTCCTAAAACTCTTCTCTTCTTCTTTCTATCTTCTTTGTTTTCCTCCTCAGCGACATTCCTTAACTCTCTACTTCTCGAACATCCCAAAAGAACTTCTGTATTTGGTCTCGATGTAGTCATGGAACATCGGTCTCTTGCCTTTTTCGTCGTCACGAATCCAGTTTCAGTGCTTTTTCTGTGAACATTTTCCTTGTCATCTAATTCTTGATCTATTGACTCTTGGTTTTCTTCTAGAGGCTTTTCTCTGTTGGAGTTAATGAGAATGGTTTCTTGGATGTATTTTGGTTTCAGCTCATGTAAAGAATCTCCGAGACTAAACCTTGGTTCTTGTTTTGGTTCAGAGAATAATGATTCATGCTCGAATCTTGAATCTTGTATTGTTTCTTTCTTTGAGGCATTGAACAACCCAACTGATGACTTCTTCTCCATTTTTTTGTCTGAATATGTATTGTCTGATGAGACCTCATTGACCTAACATGTACAATCAAGTAAAGTCATTGAGGATTCACAGAATCTAAAAGAGAGTACACAACTTTCTTCTTTAGACTACGAAGGCTCAAGAAGATAACTTACTTTGTCCACGGCTATGTTATGATCCTTGTAGTCATTTGGATTTAAACTATTCTGTTGTTTGCTCTCAATTTTCCGGAAAATACCGAAACTATTTTCTTCCTCTGCGTCACTCTCCTCAATTATTAGCTTATCTTTCTCAAAAGAAGAAAATCCAAGTTCAAGTTCGTGAGTGTCTGAAAGCTGAGGAGATTGATACTCATAGCTCGAAAACCAGGTTCTGACATCAAGAGGCTCTATAGAACAAGAAAAGAAAAAAATGTAAGATTTAACTCTTGCATACTTAACTCTAAACTTTAGTCACCTTACTAATAACACATTTTCAGATAACAATAACATTTTATGTACAAAGAACTGGTTTTACTAACCTGAAAGTAGAGACTGCGAGTGAGAGAAATCTGTAACCTACAAGGAGACTAAATTCGTCAGCCAGATAGAGATATAAAATCTGATAGAAAAACAGAAGATGATGAGCAAGGATACGCATAATATCTCAGAAAACATAGATTCATGAGAAAGTATACTGCTATGGAATAGGAAGTAAAGGCAGGAGTTCAATAGCAATAATACCTTTGGTGAAGAGTCAAGTTCTTGCTCAAATAACTTAGGAGGACAACCATTATTTCTATCAATTTTCTCTTTTTCTGTTTCTGTCTCTTTTTTACTTTCACTTACTCCAGGAATAGAAAATTCAAGACCATCACTTGTATCCAGCAACTGAGATTCATAGACATAGCTTGAAAACCAATTACCAATATCAGGAGGTTCTGTGAAACCAAAATGGAACAAAACCAGATTAGGTTACAACTTACAACACATCCATCAACAGCTAGAGACATAAATTCACAAGAGGGTAACAAAAAGAGTATATACCAGAAGGGAGTGATTCATAGAGATTCTTATCAGAAATCTGCCAAAAAGCAAAATAATTAACAATGTTTTATGCATATAATAAACCAGAACTTGCAANACATTTTTTTTTTTTTTTTTTTTTTGTGCACTATCAGTTGTGAGACATTACTTTCTGTTTTATACTCTTGTAGATAGGCTTATGGTCCTTGTTCGACACAAACTTTTCTCTACTATCAAAATTTTCTTTGTTCTTTTCAATAGGAAACTCAGTTAGTTCGCTTTCGCTTTCCTTGACTAAAGAACACGATGGGAACGATTCATAGACATAACTGGAAAACCAATTCGTAATATCTGGTGGTTCTGTTCAAAGGAAATACCGATTAGAATTCTAGAAATTGCAATAGAGACTCACAGTATCGAATTTAGTAATTACTCACCGGAAATTGGAGGTATAGAATCGGAATATCCAGGTTCCTGATCGAAAGATTGATAGAAAACTTCAACAATTAGAAGAGAAAGAACAAAGCTCGAATTCCTAACTAAATCCCTAACAATATGACAACGAAAATCAAAAAGAGATTATATGGAAATAATTGCTCACCACAGACACAAGTTCCTCCATTAGAGCTCTCTATCTCTCTTTCTCAGGAGTCTGCAAAATCTGGGAAGTTCATTTTACTTTTTTCGAACTTTTACGTTTTGCGCGCTAATTCCCCTCAAAATATTTGGGAAGCGGAAACATAATACGATATTGGACCTTATCACATTAATGGGCCTATAAAGCCTTTCGTATTATCCCTCATTTGATTACGGATCCAAGTAGGCATTGACGCAAAGAGAATTAATTAATATAAATTTAGTTTGGGTAAAAACAGAAGAAGATAAATATGATTTCAGTGGACAAATATCGAAGTGGCGACATAAGGAGGTTATTAACTCTGGTGAGTTGGTGAAGGATATTAAGCTACAACTTGACCGTGCTGTGTCCTCGAATACCTTAATCCATGAAATTTCTCAATTGACGGAGAAGTTACGTATTGCTTTATCAACAGAGGAACTTTATTGGAAATAGAAAATTCGAGTCCAATGGCTGAAGGAAGGAGATAAAAATACTGGTTTTTTCCATGCCTCTACTAAAATGAGGCGCACACGTAATTGAATAGTAGGATTATGGTATGAATCCGGAACATGGATAGATAAAGAGGAGGAAATTGAAAAAGAAGTTGTATCTTATTTTCATATGCTTTTTACTGCTTCGTAGACCGCAGATATCCCTGATGTCCTTAGTCCGGTAGAGCCACGGGTAACTCCTGCGATGAACGCCTGTCTTACTACTCCACTAACAATGGACGAAGTCAAGACAGCTATCTTCTCCATGGGTCCGGAGAAAGCGCCAGGACCAGATGGTATGACAGCGCTATTTTACCAGCGTTATTGGCATATAGTAGGGTCACACTTGACCAAAATGGTTCAAGACTTTATGAATAGGGGAATTTTGGAAGAGTCCCTGAATGAGACCAATATTTGCCTAATACCTAAGACAGATAGACCCCGAGGAATGAAAGAGTTCCGGCCGATCAGTCTTTGTAACGTCAGTTATAAAATTCTGTCGAAAATATTGTGTCAAAGACTACAAAAAGTATTACCAAGTATTATCTCCGAAACTCAGTCGGCGTTCGTAGCAGGAAGATCTATTTCTGACAATGTCCTACTGGCACAAGAAGCTTTTCATGCTTTATGCTCTCAGTATAGTTGCCGGAAAGGTTTTCTAGCAATTAAAACTAACATGAGCAAAGCCTATGATCGAGTAGAATGGAATTTTTTACAACAGTTACTGGACCGACTCAAATTTTCGAATACCTGGATTTAGTGGATAATGTCATGTGTCACCACAGTTACATATAGTGTCCTTCTCAATGGATCCCCGAAAGGATTCATTCGACCCACCCGTGGGCTCCGTCAAGGTGATCCTCTATCTTCGTACCTCTTTATTCTATGTACGGAAGTACTAATAGCGAACCTTCGTAAAGCAGAGGCATCTAAACATTTAGATGGAATTCTTATGGCTAAAACGTGCCCACCTTTGTCACATCTGTTCTTCGCTGATGACAGTCTATTCTTCTGCCGTGCTACCTTGGCACAATGTCAAGAGGTAGCTGTAATATTTTCATGGTATAAAAAAGCTTCCTGATAGAGAATTAATCTAGAGAAATCTACGATTATATTTGGGTCGGATGTTCCCACACAGGATCGATTTTTGTTAAAACGTCGTTTGGGCATCTATGCAGATGGTGGAAATGGAAAATACTTAGGTATTCTAGAACAGTTACAAGGATCAAAAGCACAAGTTTTTTCATATATTCGTGATCGCCTAAATGCACGAATAAATGGATGGTCTGCCCGCTTTCTGTCTAAAGGCGGAAAAGAGATCCTCATAAAAACGATAGCCCAGGCTTTACCAACTTACGTCATGTCTTGCTTTAAGCTCCCATTGAGTTTAATTAAGAAACTAACAAGCGCCATTGCGGATTATTGGTGGAGTACCTCAGGGAATTCACGTGGAATTCATTGGATTGCCTGGCAGAAACTTTTCTTACCGAAGAAACTAGGGAGCCTTGAGTTTTTAATAAAGTATTGTTAGCAAAACAATTATAGCGACTATACTCTTTGGCGGATTCACTTTATGCCCGTGTTTTTAGAGAACGATATTACAGGAACTCAACACCCTTCCAGGTCACTCTTTCTGCCCGACCATCTTATGGATGGCGTAGTATGTGGGAGTCAAACTCATTGATATCACATGGATTAAGACGAGTAATCGGGTCTGGATATGATACAAGGGTGTGGCAAGATCTTTGGCTTCCGACGGATACTCCACGGGCAGCTCAATGCCTATTTGCTAATGTTGATTTAAATATGAGAGTATCTGACCTCCTGGTCAATCATACTCCTAACTGGAATATACCTCTAATTAACCAACGAAGTAGTAAGGAATATATACCGGAAATTATCTCATTCCGCCCTTCCTCTTTCCTCCCGGATCGTTTATGTTGGCATTATACAAAATTTGGAAAGTATACTGTGAAGTCGGGGTATGAAATTGGTTTAACTAAACTGAATGATCAAATGAATGGTTGGCCAGAGCTACCATCAATATATCCACTTCAGGAAGCAGTCTGGGTAATACCAACATCTTTTAAACTGAAACATTATCTTTGGCAAGTTCTCTCGGGTGCGGTAGCAGTTAACGCACAACTTTTTAAACACAAATTGAGAGTGGACGATTTCTGTGATCGTTGCGGGGATATTTCGGAGACGATTAATCATGTGCTCTTCACTTGCCCACCCGCTTTGCAATGTTGGGCGCTTTCACCTATTCCAACTCCAATTGGGGTTTTCCCGACGGAGAATCTATACTAGAATATGCATTACTTATTATCTGGTGCGACACAAAATTCTCCGGTTAAAAAGGTTTTCCAACCTTTTCCATGGGTAATTTGGTATATCTGGAACGCGAGGAATGCATGGTGTTTTCAGAATACAAAATGGGAGCCCCCGTGTAGTGTAGAGCTTGCTACAAAGGAAGCACAAGAATGGCTTATTGTTAACGCAATATCATATTCATTTGCAGGACTTTGAAACCCAGAAATTTCGATTTCACCATCTGATATCCCATCCCTTTTGGAGGCTTGTAGTATTGACGGATCCTGGAAAGTTGGGGACACTATAAGTAGAATTAGATGGTTTTTGTCCTCAAACATTGGAGACTCTGAGATAATGGGGTGTGCATGTATTCGTTCAGGCATATCCCCGTTACACACAAAGTTCTTAGCATTAATCTGGTCGCTCAAATGTCTTCAACAGATTGGACGTGATTGCTCTATTTTCATTACTGACTCGACTGAGTTGGTTCAGGTTATCGATAATCCTTCTGAGTGGCCCATTTTCGCGGTGGAGGTTGCAGAATTTACCCGACTTAAGACGCATTTTCGGCAGTTGAAACTTATTCATCGTGGAAGATCATGGAACAAAAGAGCAGATATGCTCGCTAAATCAGCCAGAGAGGCTAATGTTTTATCTTCGTTCTCTACAAGAAAAAGTAGTATTGATGGCACTCCACGATAGCGCGAATTACTGGAGTGCTATCGTAGACGTCGCGAGGGTTGCCAATATTTTTAATAGCGGACAATAAGTGCTATTTTGAGACTTAATGAAGCGGTACCTGATCCCGCGTAAACTTACTTATTTTTTTGACGTTTCCCTTTTAATTTCTTTTTACTTAGCGTAATTTCTACTAAAAAGAAGATTTCCTTTGCTACTTTATTCTATAACGCTTAAATAGTGTCATCTAATCTTCTGCAATTTTTTATTTTCTTCGAAACCCGCAATCAACGAAACTTCTTCACCTTCGGCGTAGCTGGAATTGGAATTCGATGGAGGTGTAGTCGCGATTTCGATGGAGATACAAAAGATACTTACGGAAGTGGAAAGTTAATCGATCAAATCGTATTCTTGAGAATCAGAGGTCAAGAAAATGTTGGAGAAGGCATGGGTCCATCTTCACAGGTATGAACAAATTAAACTTAGTTGGTGTTTAATTTGTAGTATAACACCTTTTTCCTTTTTTCCCATATAGAGCTGATCCTGCCTATGAGATAGGTGGTCGGAAGTTTGTCAATTGTGTTGATGCATCGTCTGGTGACATAGATGTCATAGTCTGCCCCTGCATTGACTGTCGCAATGTCGATCGCCACTCAAGCAGTGAAGTTGTGTCTCATCTTGTAACAAGGGGAATGGATGGAAGTTACAAAATGCAAAAATTTTGGTATTATCATGGAGAAACATATAATGAGGCTGAAGTGGTAAGGAAAGACAGCAACTATAATGATGAAATTATTGGGTTGTATAAAGCAGCTGTGAGGTTTGATGAAGAATTAGCCAATAACAATGACATAGGTGAGACGGCAGAGACAGAAGATAATAAAGAAGACAAGTTCGTAGCAAATTTAGCGGATGCTGAAACTGAAATTGTAGAAACTCTTTGCATGTTTGAAAGATATTTTCCTCTTAGCTTCTTTGATATAATGGTGCATTTGACTGTTCATTTTTGATATAATGGTACCTTTGGATTCAACATGACATGATGAAACATTAAAATGGTTGGCATTTGGTCCACGAAGTAGTGTTATAAAGTGAATGGTATGAGGTTTCAGACGAATACAGTTCATAGAGAAAGTCAGAACAATGGTGTTACCTATGAGGCCACAACAATGTGTAGATCTTCTGTTTTTAGTAACATCATGTGCTTCTCA
>OVBE01009492.1:0-15986 GCA_900406425.1 Iberis pinnata | reverse complement strand
TAGGGAAAATCCAACTATCACATTCTCTCATCACCTTAGAAAAATTCTTACTATCAACTTCTAGGGCTGAACCCATTGGCATCGGCTAGACTATCACAACATAAGGAACTATGCAATAACAATGATTTTCTGCTTTACCACCATCACAATCTCCCTTTCAAGCTGAAGCATTAGGTCTAAAGGAAAGTCTAGTGCAAGAAAAATGTTTTGGTTTCACTAATTTGATTGTTCAAAGTGATTCCAAAGAGCTAGTCACTTTTCTTAATCAAAACAGAGAAGTTGAGTATATTTCAAGCCTCTGGAAACAAGGGTCTACTAATATCTTAGCAGATATTCTATCTTTATGTAAATTATTTTGTAATCGAGCTTTCATTCATATATCTAGAACTATGAATGATCTTTCTAATAGCTTGGCTATTCAAGCAAGAAGATCAAACTCTCCAAACCTTTAATTAGTAATAAATATTTGAAGAAAAAAACAAAGGAATCATCAAGGAAATAACTTGGTATTACGGATACACCTTCTCATCCACTATTGTATCTTCTTCTTTTCGATCAACGATGAAGGCGTGAGTCAATTTGAGATTTTTAAGAGAGTATCTAATCTTCACCGTTTGTGCGATTTCATCTTTCGCTGGTTTGGTAGCTTTTTTCTTCTTTGTATGTGTGTTTCTTCAGTCGTTTTGGTGATTTATTGACTTGGTAGGGTTTTGGATGAAGTCGAGGAGATCAAAATTAGGACGATGTATCGGGACTTAGAGGGAGAATGGTGGATGCTGTTAATTTTGTAAGATATATCCCGATGGCGAAGACTATTGCACTGAAACCACCCTCTGATTCATGAAAATGTTACATTATAATTGTCAGAGTTTAAGGAACCCCCTCACAATTCGTCAATTTTTTTGATATCAATCATATAAATCAGCCTAATATAATATTCCCTACGGAGACTATAAATTGTGATCAATGTGTACACGATTTTGGTAAAAGCTTGGTTATACTAACTCTTTTGTGCACTCTCCCATAGACAAGCGTGGTGGTATAGCTGTATTTTGGAACCAGGAAACATTAATCTGCAGCCACCTACCGTATCTTCTGCGCATCATAATGTTTTTTGGGTCAGGGATCACAATATTACCTATAAATTAGTTTATATTTATGGTCCTTCAAATAGAAAGGATAGAAAGAAATTTTGAGATTATTTAAGCATACACATGATATCTACTAGCTTTGTTTCTAATATGTGCCTTTTTCTAGGAGATTTTAATGACCTGCAGTTTTCTTTTGAGAAAAAGGGTGGCCCAAAGCGTTCTGAAACATGATTTCTACTATGGGCTTACTAGATGTTTGTATGTATGGAGGCCACTACACTTGGTGTGGTAATTGATGGGGTTATACTGTGTGTACTAAAATTGATAGGACAATGGCTATTGAGGATTGGTTTGATGTATTTCCTAGTGCATTAGTCAGATTATTTCCATGGGATGCTTCTATACATCGGCCTTTACTGGTGGATACAACCCCCAAAATTGCTTCTTTATTGTTATAAGGTGGTAGGACTGCATATTATAGGTTTGGAATCCAAATAAATTATGATGATTTTACTACATGTTCAATGAGCCGAGGATCAAAACTTGCAGAATTACTAAAAGCAACATCGATTATTATATGGGATGAATCTCCAATGATGAGTAGTTATTGTTTTGAATTTTTGGACAGGATTTTAACTGATATTATCGGTAAAGTAGATGATAAAAATTCTGCTGGAAAACAATTGTATTTGGAGGTGATTTTAGACAAGTTTTTCATGTAATTAATGAAGCTGGTAGAGCAGAAATAATTTTATCATCTTTAAACGCATCATATATTTGGGATCACTGTAAAGTCCTTAAGTTGACTAAGAATATGCGACTTTGTTCAAATAATGTAAGTGTTGCTGATGCTAATGATATAAAAGAGTTTCATATTAGATTTTTGATGTGGGTGATGGAAACGTCAGTGAGCCTAATGATGGAGAGGCCCTAATTGATATTCCTGAAGAATTTCTTATTACAGATTCAGAAGATCTTATTGAAACAATAAGTACACATATTTACGGTGACCAAAGTTGTTACAAGTATCCAAAAATTTTTCAAGAAAGAGCAATATTATATCCAACTAATGAAGATGTGGACATTAAATATGAGTGAATCCTTGATAAGTTGATTGGTAAGTCGAGTTTTTAGCATATGTTGTACATATTTATATAATTTTTAAACATAAATTAACCAAAATATATTTTTTACTTAATGCAGGTGATGAGATCATCTATTTAAATGCTAATAGTCCAGATCCTTCTGATGAAGATTCGATTAAGAATCTTATTTTTACTCCATATTTTTTACACAACATAAAAGTACCAGGTCTTCCGAAACATTCATTACGTCCGAAGATTGGTACTCCTATCATGCTGTTAAGAAATTTAGATCCTAAAAGTGGTATATGCAATGATACTCGACTTCAAAAAACACAAAGACTAATCATGTTTTACAAACTATAATTATAATAGGAGACTGAGTAGGATATATTGTTTTGATTCCTAAGGTTGTTATCACACCGTCAGACACTAAACTACCTTTCAAAATGAGGCGAAGACAATTTCCAATCGCAGTTGCTTTTGCTATGACTATTAATAAGAGTCAAGGACAATCACTAAAACAAGTAGGCCTTTTCTTGCCTAGACCAGTGTTTTTTCATCGATAATTATATGTAGCATTATCAAGAGTTACATTCAAAAATGGACCGAAGATTCTTATTGTTGATGAAGAAAGAAAACCATTAAAAAAAACAATGAATGTAGTTTTCAAAGAGATCTTTCAAAATCTATAGTATGAATCTGACTTTATCAATATTTTCCTCTTTATGTTTGAATACAATTTTCCATATTATTTTGTTTAGTATTCCTTACTATAGATTCTTTATGTTATCATTTTCGAAAAATTAAAATGAATGAACATAAAAATAGGGTAATCTGAAAACAAAAAATATAAAAAAGCTTAAATCTATTTCAACAACTAATCAAATTTAAAATAGAAAATAGATAAATAAGACATAAAATCAATATGAAAAGAATATATATATTCGTGCAAGCCCGAGTAATGATCTAGTGTTGTATTATGGGAATTTTTTTTTTTTGATAACGTATTATAGGATCTTCCTTTTATTTAACTTTATGATGTAAAAACTGTAGTTTATGTTGAATAAAGTTTTTTCGTCCAAAAAGATAAAAAATTTAACTTATGTTAGATGAGTTTTTTTTAAAGTTAAATGGCTACTCAATATACAAATATATGTTTTCAATGATTAAACTTAAAAAATCGAAAAATTAAGACATTTTCAAAAATATCACTAAAAGCTAGATTTATTCCTAAAATATCACACAGACTCAAAATTTTCAAAAATATCATATTTTTTCCAAAAATACCACAAAAATGTTTTTATCCAAAAATATCACAAATTTTGAAATGGTTTTAAAACTTCAAATTTAAACCCTAAAACCCCAAAACTAAACCCTACCCCTTCATAGCTAAACCTTAAACTCTATTTAGTTAACACAAACCCAAAATTTTAAATTTTAAACCCCTAAAATTCACTTTTTATGTTTGTGGTATTCTTAAAACATTTGAGAGTGTGTGGTATTTATGGAACTTTTGGGAGTGTGTGGTGTTTTTGAAATTTGAACTTCTTTTGATGGTGTTTCAAGGAATTCTTCAAAAATAAACGTATAATTTTGAATATACTATTTTTAGAATACCAATATTCACATATACCACTTTGAAAAAGCAATTTTTATATATAACAATTTAATTGATAAATGAAAAAATTAACATATATATCATTTTTTTAATTGGAAAATCGACAAATATACCATTTCATATATATACCACTTCGAATAACATACTGCAATAATTTTATAATATAGGCATTTTCAAAAATAATATAAAATATTAGGTTTTTTTCCAAACATAATGCACACTCCCAAAATCCAAAAATATCACAATTTTTTTTCAAAAATACCACAAATTTAAAATAGTTTTAAAACTTCAAATTTAAACCTTAGACATCCAAAATCAAACTTATTCCCTTCAAAACTAAACTCTAATTAGTGAACCCAAACCCAAACATTTAAATTCTAAACGCTTAAAATTCATTTTTTATTTTTGTGATAATTTTGGAACATTTGAGAGTGTAGTATTTTTGAAACTTTTAGGAGTGTGTGGTATTTTTGAAATTTGAATTCTTTTTATGGTATTTCAAAGCATTCCTCTTTATAATAATACAGATATATGCTCACATAATATGTAAAAACAACAAAATTTTGATTATGAAATTAATAATTTTGATTATTAAGATTGATATAATTAAATTTATTTCAAAACCCATGTTTTATTATTGGTAATATGTATTTGAAAGTAATAACTAAAAGTATACATAATTGATTCATATTATCTAGAAAACTGGAGATATTTTTCTAAAAATTTTAAAAAATTTGTTATTCTATATATTTCTTTTGATATAATAGATGGTCGTTTTTAATTTTGACATTTTTGACTATGTTTTTCTTATATATATATATATATATACATATACTATAATTAAATTTTATGTAATTTTATATTATGTTTTTCTTTTTTATATTTTATTTATTATTATTTTTTCATATTTAACTTTTTAATTTTCTGTTTTATAATATATACTCCCTCTGTTTCAGATTAGTTGTCCTTTTGGAGAAAAATTTTCGTTTCAAAATATGTGTCGTTTTAGATTTTCAATGTAGAAATTAAATAAATTTCACTTTTTTGACGAATAGAATAATTGCAAGATTTTTTTCTATTGGTTGATTTAGAATGTTTAATGATGTTTTTATTGGAAAACAGAGATTTTTTAATATGTGTGTAAAACTCTAAAACGACAAATAATTCGAAACGGAGGGAGTCATAATAAAAATAAAATTAGATAATTTTTTAAATTGTTTGAAACGTTGGTCAAGTTATAATTTTGTCATATTCCCCTTTATATAATATAAGATTTTAATAAAAATTTATACGTATTAGGGCCCAAGTAATACAATACTCATATTTCTCTGATTTTGTCACTCTGCCCTTTCTCTTCTCTGTTGTCCGCCGAAGTATCGCAGTTCCGGCCACCACCCAGGTTATCAATCTTCACCTTCTTTTAGATAAGCCAACGTTTTTAGCTTCTTGATCTTTTTCTTGACTCTGCAACCTTAAAGTATTCCTGAAACTTCTGTAATCGATATTCGAAATTTGTAGTTCCCGTTCTAGATTTAGGGTTTTACTCCTTCCATTAGTTTAACGCGTTTTGGAATTGGAGGTTTCGCTTACGGAGAGCGACATTCCTTTTTTTTGTAAACTTAGAAAAGTCTTAGGCTTTTGCTTGCTTTTCTGATACTGTCTCAATTTGTGCTCCTTAGAAGAGACAAACAATTGTCTCCAAGTATGCCTCGCAATGTATCAGAGGCCTCAGACTCTCCGGTGAGGCACAGGCCCTCTCCCGGCCGGAGAAGTCCACCTAGAAGAGAAGAATCTTCTAGGTCTCCTTCACCACGGACAAAGAGACTGAGAAGAGCTCAAGGTGAAAGGGAGGTTGCGAGAAGTAGAGAGAGAGAAGATGAAAAGCATAATGGCAGAGGAAGGGAGAATAGAAGCAGTAGGGAAGTTGATGGAGGAAAACAAAGAGCAACGGATACAAGAGATAGGGACAGGGAGAAGAGAAGAGAAGGAGATAAGGAGAAGGTGAGGGGCATAACAGATAGGGAAGTTGGGGATAAGAGAAGGCGCTCAGGGAGAGATGAAACTGAAGAAAGGAAGAAGACAGGAACAGACGATGAGAGACACCCAAGAGGAAGACATAATAGGTCTACTTCACCGTTAGATAGGAGTCACAAGAGTAGGCGTTCACCAGAAAGAGCTATTGCCTTAAGGCATGATGAGGTATGTGCTGATTTTAACTGCTCTCTGTATTTCTGTGCCCTTTTGCACTAAAGTATGTCGTCAATCTCCATTTCTCCTTGAAAATATAATGTGAGTGAAATTGTTTAATTGCTCTCTGTATTTCTGGTACTCTCATGTTTCACATATAGAACCTGTGGTCGGACAAGTTGCTGACTGTGCTTTTGAATGCCTTAAGGTAGTTTCTTTTGTTTTCTTCAGCATGTTGACATGTTAGGTAACATTCATTCTCATGTTTTTTTTTCCAATTAGTGAAAGCTCGTTATACAGTCTAAATGGGTGCTTTTGAAGGTTGAGTTATTTCTCTCTTATATTGTCTTGCATAATTATATTATCTTTAACCTTTAAATCAGGCAATAAGTCCAAGTTTGCCTATACATAACATTTGACATTTCTTTCATTATTTTTTGCAATCTACAAATTTTGTTTCACTTATTCAATCATTTTGAATTTGACCTCTTTTTATCTTTTCAGGGGTCTAATGCAAGAGGGGGTGGTGAGGAACAGTGAGTGTTCCTTCCTATTAGATTTAACCTTTACAATTTCTCAGCATTTTGTTTAACAATGGTACTGAATATCTTTAACAGCAATGGAGAAGAAGACTCGATTGCAAGAATGAGAGCAACTGAAGAGGCCCTAGCAGCAAAGAAAAAGGTACTACTCATCCAGCATCTTTGATTTTCAGTTTCTAATGTCATTGGAGCTCTCCTGGATCATCTCTGTGTTGATGCTTCAAATCCAACCTTGTTATATCATGCAGCAAGAGCCATCTTTTGAGCTATCAGGGAAACTTGCCGAAGAAACCAACAGATATAGAGGTGGTATTTCTATTCGGTCATTTTATTTGAGAATATAAACAATTATGCTTGCTGTGTCAAATAAACTTGTGCTAAAGTGATCTTCGTGTATGTGTGATGAAATATCTTCCTTTGTATTCAGGATAATATATTCTTGATATGTTACGTTTGTGCCTGTAATGCGGTAAATTTATTCATGGGGAACTAGCTAATAGCTAATGACACTAGAAGTCTCAATATATAGCATCTGCTGTCAGAAGGTTTTTTGGCTGCCAATACCATTCTTGCTCTTAGAAACGGATATAAAGATTATATGCTATTGATGTGATCATAGTATATGCTTCACTGATTGATGGAATCCCTTGCAGGTATCACACTCCTCTTCAGTGAGCCCCCAGAAGGTAGAAAACCCAATGAACGATGGAGGCTATATGTATTCAAGGATGGTGAACCACTGAATGGTGGGTCTATCAACCCTCTAGTTTTCCATTTGTAATATTCATTGTCAAACTGATGTGTGATTTTATCCATGTGAAATGTGTTGGATTAACAGATCCAATTCAGCTCCATCGCCAAAGCTGTTATCTCTTTGGACGTGAGAGAAGAATTGCTGACGTTCCTACTGATCACCCATCTTGCAGCAAGCAGCATGCTGTTATTCAGTACAGGTAAATTTCTGACATGATCTAGCTCTCCACTTGAATAGTAAATTAATGGCGATGTATCTGATAAGAAGAAGTGTTTTAGGTTTAATATTAATGTGACTGTGTATGTGGTGGTTGTCTCAGGGAAGTGGAAAAGGAGAAACCAGATGGTATGATGGGGAAGCAAGTAAGGTAAAAAGTGTTAGCTGTTTCACGTTGCTTGAAAATTTGCAATTTTCTAGCTTTAGAGTAAAACTTAATTTCCCTTAATGTTACCTTGCAGGCCTTACATTATGGATCTTGGAAGTACCAATAAGACTTACATAAATGTGAGTGCTGAGTTACATTCCTTCCTGATAGTTGATTTATCATGGTTATAGATCAGATAAGCATAATAATGCAACTTTTTTTGGTTTTTTGGTTTTGCAGGAAAGTCCTATTGAACCACAACGCTACTATGAGCTTTTCGAGAAAGATACCATCAAGTTTGGTAACAGCAGCCGAGAGTACGTACTATTGCACGAGAATTCTGCAGAGTGACGTAAATGAGAGTGAAGCAGTGACCAGATCGCTTTTCTCAGGGATTTAGGATATACTTTAGCAACTTCGTGCTTACTTTGCTCAGACAATCCTCCTGTGCTGCTGCTGACAATCTCGACTCTGTCAATAACATTTAGAAAGCTGTTTTTACTTGGTCTTAGAACAACCGATCAGATGTTGAATTTCCAGGAGATTTCAATTTATAAGTTTGGTTTTGTAAGGGAGCCGTTTTTACTAATAGAAAAAGGTTGGTTTTTGGTAATAAGAAAATTCTGCACTTTTAAAGTTGCAGCTCATGAGGCTTCACACCAACACTTAAAAGTAAAGAATTGATACAACTCATATTTCAGTTCGAGGTGTGCCAAAAGAGACGACATTAATCTGGAAAGAGAAGCAAGCGCAAGCTATTGAAGATTGTCAAGCCTTCTGAGTAAGGGATCCAAGAATCAAATCACGGATCTCCTCACTGCTGGCTCGGTCAAGAGCGGTTCTTCCGTCAGCGTCCTTAACCGTATAGTCGGCACCAGCTCGGAGAAGCTCCTCTAACTTAGGCTTGTCTCCTTCTGAGGCTGCTAACATCAAAAGGATATCTACAGGATGAATGTTCTGCTTCAAAAGAGCCTCCATCTTATCATAAGTACCTTCAACCGCAAGCATCCCCATGTAGTTGAAATACTGCAAATCACCAACAAACCCAACAAACATTTACATTTATTAAACATTGCCTCTGGCTTTTCTACATAACAACACATCAGAGCGGTAGGCAATTGCGTTTGCGTCGTAAAAACACTATATTCAACGGTAAAGAAGTTAGAAGTGAAGAGGAACCTGCTCAACGTCGTCTCTATCGAAATCATCACGTGACTGGCTTCCATAGATTCCAGCATTCTCAGCGT
This sequence comes from Iberis pinnata, assembly GCA_900406425.1. Taxonomy (NCBI): domain Eukaryota; kingdom Viridiplantae; phylum Streptophyta; class Magnoliopsida; order Brassicales; family Brassicaceae; genus Iberis; species Iberis pinnata. Next base: position 7,098 of record OVBE01009492.1, on the reverse strand, counting down.
CGACACCGTTCTTTCCGAACTTGAACCAGCAAGTGGCTCTCGACCCATTAGAGGGTCCGACTTGGATCCGGAGCTTTAGAACTCGAGTTCCAAGAAACCGAGAGGAGAGCCTTAGTGGGTAAGAAGAAGAAACATTGATGGGTTTAGTAGTAGAGAAGATTGAGCTCGCAGAAGGAGCTGTGTATGAAATGGAACCCATGGCTAACTCGAAGCTTCTTCTGAGATTTCAATTAATATCATCCACTCGTTTTCCTCCTCTTTATCATAACATCAATTTTTTTTTCTTATTGGTTAATTTTCCTTTTTGGAGATCTTGGATAATCCTCTTTTGGAAACAGAGGCAACAAAATTGATACAAAATAATTGGATTTTTTACATATTTATTCTCGTTATGAACAAATAAGAAGAGTACAGTTAGGGCTGGGCGTTCGGATTTCAGATCGGTTTCGGATTGGTTTTTTCGGTTAACCGAAATTGGAAAATATAAAAACCGTTCGGGTTTTTAGTCAAAATTGGATCGGTTCGGTTTTTAAAAATTCGGTTTCGGTTCGGTCTTAAGATTTTTTATATAATCCATTTTGAATCCGAAAAAAATCCAAAAAAATCCGAAAACCCATATAAACCGAAAAAACTTGTAAACCTGCAACATAAAATTAAGTATGACATTAGGGATTTAAGGTTATTAGTTTGTGAATTTCGGTTTAATTCGGTTATCCGAAATTAATTCGGTTCGATTCGGTTTATTGAAAAAACCGAAAGTTGTAAAAATAAAAATCCATTCGGTTTTCAACCTATAACCGGTTCGATTTCGGATCCGATTTTTTACTTCGATTTCGGTTTATTATGCCCAGCCCTAAGTACAGTCATCAAATATTTAGGCTCTTTGTCCAATATTTATCATGTTTATAGGGTATCTTCCTGGATTAAAACTACAAGAATTGACTGATAACTCCAACGTAGGACCGTGTAAAACCAAATTAAGAAAAAATGATTAAAGTACTTTTTCAAGAACGATTTAAAACCGAAAGAGAAAACAGATGCGGAGTCGAGAATGATATATCTTTCCTTAATTCTATAAATCGTCCGTAGTGCCATGGTTTTGTGCGATATAAGAATCCCAGGATACAACCGCAGCGAGACCGTTTCAAATGCACTCGAAATCAGAATCTATCAAACTTAGAACGTAATGATAAAATCTCGGTAGACTTACTGTTTGAGAGAGAGAGAGAGAGAGAGAGAGNGAGAGAGAGAGAGAGAGAGAGAGAGAGAGAGAGAGAGAGAGAGAGAGAGAGGGGGGAAATAATAAAACGTGTGAAGGATTTTTTCGTGGAAGATGTTGAAGTGAAAAATGAGAGGAGGCTCGGTCATATAGGCAAGCGACTTGAAGCGCAAGCCAAAAACTGTTACGACCCGCGCGGGATCACGTCCGAGATTCGCGGAGCGAATCGAGGAGAAAAATCCGGGCTGTTATGACTTGTTCAAACGTGACGAGTTGGAGAGATATTTTGTCAATCATAAATTAATCAAATTCTGATCCGGTTTAATTTTAGTAGATCGAACCGACAATTGACTTATTTTTGGGCCAAAAGATCCATATAAATTTTCTCCAAAGACCCAACGTCCCGCGTCGGTCGGTCGGTCGGTGGCGGCGCGCGTGTGGGTGGCCCATCTCTCTCCAATACATCATAGTGTACCCAACCCAATTGAACATAAACATACACTCTTCCATATATATACTAGTAGGAAAAAGTTTTCCCAAGCAATGTGGAATAATAACACTTGTTGAACTTAGTCAACACTAAGTCAACATTTTTTGTATTTATGTGTGTTTAAGTTGCACTCTTTACATCTCCATTTCTCATTCAAATTACACAAAAATTTGACAAATGAATATTCCAACTTATAGTGCTCGTTACAAGGATTCCGATGCACTCATAATCCGGTCATTTCGGTGAACGTCTTCACTGGAAAAATCAATGGAACATTGGTTAAAATCATTGTCAAATTTTTAAGTTCCAACAATCCCCACATGAATAGAAATGACTCTAAATCATATGACGAATAATCTAGACTCGATGGACTTTTCTGACTAGACGCACTAAAACACTAGACAGAAGGACTTCCGAGATTATATGCAAAAATTCGTTGTGTCTGAGTAGGTAGTGTTTTTCAGCTTTGAACCGCTCATTGTTAATATTTGTCGGGTTTACTCGACCAGGAGGTGAACATAATGTCTTAAATCACCTGAGCTTTGATGTAAACTGATACAACAACTATAACCCAGCTTCATTTCTCGTAGAACTAAGTTCTCTATTGTGTTCATTTTGGCCTTGAACATGCCTGGTTCTTCATGAGTGAACTTAGAGAACATAGTCTCACCTTCATTCTCCTAGAAACAACCTCATTTCACACTCACAAGGTGATCTGCCATTAGCTCTTGTCCGAAGTATCTTGTTGTACTCCACTATTACAAGCTATGGAATCATTAAAAGCGTATCACTTATCCTTATCACATACATGTTTGCACTGTTTATCATCTTAGCATATAGGTAGAAACACAAGTTTCACAGTGCTTTATTATATTCATATCGATTTCGTTGTCCCTTTGAACCTATTTCTTGGGATCTCCAGTCGTTTAGGTGGGGTATCCATCAAGCTTCCTCTTTAACTTATAGGCTTTAAACTCATTCCTCTTGATGATTTGACCACTTGATCTCGTGACAGACCTTTAGTAAATGGATCTGTTAGGTTGTCTACTGATTTGATGTAGTCGATTGTGATTACACCGCTTGAGATCAAATGTCTAATGGTTTTATGTCAATGTCTTATATGACGAGACTTACCATTATATAGGGTATTCAATGCCCGAGCTATAGCCGATTGACTATCATAGTGTACATGTAATGTTGGCACTGGTTTATCCCACATCGGTATATCTTCCAAATTTTTTTGAAGCCATTCTGCTTCTTCTGCAGCTTTGTCTAAAGCTATAAACTCATATTCCATGGTCGATCTGGCTAACCGAGTTTGTTTGGAAGATTTCCAAGACACTACTGTACCAAGTGTAAAGATATATCCACTCGTGGATTTTGAGTTTTTAGAGTCAGAGACCAGTTTGCGTCACTGTATCCTTCTAAAACTGCTGATGCTTTACCGTAATGCAGACCATAATTTTTAGTGTAACATAAATAATTCAACACTCTCGTTATAGTTATCGAGTGCTTATGTCCTGGATTACTGGTGTAGCGACTAAGCACATTTAATGCGTGCGCTAAATCGGGTCTAGTACAGTTTGTTAAGTATATTAGACTCTTGATCACCCTTGCTTATTCTAGTTGTGACACTGCTTCGCCTGAATTTTTAGTTAAGTGAAGTTGAGCGTAACCGGAGTTTTTGCGGTTCCACTTGAGTAGTTTTTAAATCTCTCAAGTATCGTTTCAGCATAATGAGCTTGAGACAATATGATTCCGTCAGAGTTTTTAATGATTTTAATCCCTAGAATAACATCTGCTAAATCCATGTCTTTCATGTCAAATTTTCCTCGAATCATGTTTTTTGTTTGATTGATTATGTCTTTATTGTTTCCAATAATGAGCATATCATCGATGTACAAACATAACAAAATATACCCAGCTGGTGTATTTTTGAAATAGATGCACTTATCACATTCATTAATACTGAAGCCATTTGACATCATAACATTTTCGAGCTTTTCATGCCATTGTTTTGGTGCTTGTTTAAGCCCATATAACGACTTTACAAGTCGACAAACTTTGTTTTCTTGTCCGGAAATAACAAACCCTTCTGGTTTTTTGATGTATATTTCCTTTTCTAATTCACCGTTTAGAAAAACAGTTTTAACATCCATTTGATGTATTTCTAAGTCCCTCAATGCTGCAATGCTTATCAGCATTCTAATTGAGGTTATTCTCGTTACCGGAGAATAAGTGTCAAAGAAATCTATACCTTCTTTCTGCCAAAATCCTTGTACCACAATGACATACAGAGTGCCTTGGAGGATTTAGCTTCACCGTACACTCGGTACATTGGATCAATCAGGCAGTTGAGAATCCAGCCTTTTCACAAAAAGTCTCTATGGATCCATGATTCAACACTTGCTAAGGTTAACGCGTCGATGTTTCCTTCAGGAACACTCGGTTTATCTTCAGAGAGATACTTTTCTAGCTTGAGTGTGGTCAAGTAGAAATGCATCTTTTGTTGCCAAGTTTTGAAGTGTTTACCATTAAACTTATCCGGAACGAAGCCAGGAGTGACTACGTTCGGAATTATTGCTATTGCATGGTTGGGTCCAACTAGCTGGCGTTCAGTGTTAAGACTGTGACCTAATAGAGCTTGGTGCGCGGTTTCCTCCGAACAATTACCCCTGGTAACTCCAGTAGATGCATCTCCTTTAGTATCACCCACTATGGAAGTCTCAATGACGATATCTTGATTTTCATCGGAAGCCATATGAAATTACAGAACCAGAACATAATTAGTATTCTGGCGATGAAATAACCTTAAAAAAACGTTTTTAGCTCTAAACAGATTGAAAAACCGTTTGTAAAAAACGTTTGCAAAACAAAACTTTTGAAGCCAAAGAAAACGTTTAGCAAACGCTGAAATAACATTTCATAGATTCCTGCGGTTGTACAACATTTGGTTTGTAACTTGAACCGTTTTGCAAACTCACTTCAAAAGCGTTCGCGGATACGTGTTAGATCGCTCTGTTTTACAGAATCGCAAAAATAAAAACACGTTTGCGTTTTGAAGTTCTTCAAAACAAGTCGCAAAAAGCGAAAACGCTGTTTCACAGAAGCGTGTTTAAAGCGCTATTTCAGAGCGTTTTGAACAAACGATTCAAGGAAACGCTATAAGGCGGACCGCAAATACCGTTTTCAAAGTTAAGCAATGTGTTTTTGAAACGCGATTGGTTTATCGTTCCTGAAACGATTCGTGGAAACGCTATTAAGGCGAATCGCAAATTCCATTTTTTCAGAAAGATCAGCAAAGACAGAGGCGTTTTGTAACGCGGTTTGATAATCGTTTTTATAAAAGATTTGCGGAAACGCTAGAAAGTGAATCACATATTCAAAACAAAATGAAAAACGTGTAATAAAACCGCGTTTTTAAAAACTGCAAAAAGATTAGTATTAAATGATTTTTGAAATCGTTTTTCAAATATTGTAATCCTCAATCCGATTATGCAATATGCGTAAGCGGATATAAAGAATTAAGATTGTAAGACCGTGTAAAACCAAATTAAGAAAAAACTGTTACGATCCGTGTGGGATCGCGCCCGAGATTCGCAGAGCGAATCGAGCAGAAAAATCCGAGCTGTTATGACTCGTTCAAACGTGACGAGTTGGAGAGATATTTTGTCGATCCGAAATTAATTTCGGTTCAAGTTCTGGTCCGGTTTAATATTAGTAAATCGAACCGACAACTGATTTATTTTTGGGCCAAAAAATCTAAAGAAAAAAATGCATATAAATTTTCTCCAAAAAGAATATATCTTGATGGACTAGGACTAAAACATTCCTAAAGACCCAAGACTCGCGATCCGCGTCGCTTCGGTCGACGGCGCGTGCGTGTAGGTGACCCATCTCTCTCCAATACATCATAGTGTACCTAACCCAATTGAACATAAACATGCACTATTCCATATATATACTAGTGGAAGAAATTTTTTCCAAAGAAATGTGGGATAATAACACTTGTTGAACTTAGTCAGCACTAAGTCAATATTATTTTGTTTATGCATGTTTAAGTTGCTCTCTTTACATCTCCATTTCTCATTCAAATTACACTCAGATTTGACAAACGAATATTCCAACTTATAGTGCTCGTTACAAAGATTCCGATGCACTCATAATCCGGTCATTCCGGTGAACGTCTTCACCAGAAAAATCAATGGAACACTGGTTAAAATCATTGTCAAATTTTTAAGTTCCAACAGAATGTTCTTGAACTTCGAATCCAAAAGGGAAGGGTTTACAATTAAATTTTCCTCGTATAATATCATATGTATTCAAATTTAAGGTATAGTGCTAAATAATCTTATATGGAAAGGTATGTACTTTACCCTTATTTTAAATATTTGAAATTTATAAATCTCTAAAAGCAAAGTTTGAAACCAAAATACACATACGTACTGGTTTAATCAAGGCTTGTATGTGTGTATTCTAGTTTCGAACCTTTTTTTACAGGGATTTATAAGTTCTTAAAATTTAAAATAATAAGAAACAAGTACTTAACTTTCGAAATATGATAATAAAACACTAGACCTTAAGTTTGAGTACATCTGATGTTATATGATAGGTTGTCGATCTAAAAGGGAACATAATTCTCGAACGAACATATTTTCTTTGTAAGATGGCAAAAAGGTTAAGCAAAAAGTTTGGTCTTTGAAGAAACCAAAAATGAATCTGGTCTCTTCTTACCTAAAGTGAAGAGGAATAACGGGTGATAATCCCTTGTGGCTTTCTAGATAAAAAAGGAGTCTCACATTGACAAAATGATCACACATGACCTCTTCCTTTAATGAATTATTGATATTCCAATTTTACCCTTTATATCAATTAAAAATATAAAAATAAAAACAATACTACAACCAATCATATTTAAGATCTGATTTTTTTTCTCTTTTCTCCATCTTCTTCTTCGTTCTTCTACTTCTTATTCTTCTCCAATTTTTTATTTTCTTCAAAACTGGTAAAATATGGTAAACTATATATGAAATCGAATCTCTTTCAACAAGGATTCCAAATATAATTTTGGATTTTAAAAATTCTTGCGAATGTGCACAGAAAACCTATTTAAAATTCTAGGTCGGAAAATGAATTTGTTCATAATCGAATAATAAGTATTGGGCTTTGTTGCTGTTAGTTTCTTGAGTTCAAATATGGTGCCGGATATTCTAAATTCACTCTAGAACTCCGTTAATTTAACTTTAAATTTTGAGAATCAAAAACTTTATGATAAAATTTCGATTTAATTAGTTGGAATTAAGAGGTGAAATTAGTATTATTAGATTATGAAATAATTTGAAATAAAATATGTTGTATTGTTTATTCATTAAACGTAGAATGTATTTAT
>OVBE01009491.1:0-15987 GCA_900406425.1 Iberis pinnata | reverse complement strand
AAGTTCATCAAAGTGCACAAGGGATTCACATATGTCAAAAGAAATATGCACAAGAAGCGTTGAAGAGGTTTAATATGACATAATGTAATCCAANATATGCACAAGAAGCGTTGAAGAGGTTTAATATGACATAATGTAATCCAATCAAGAATCCGATTATCCCAGGAGCTAAGCTATCCAAAGAAGGAATTGGAACAGAGGTAGATGCCACATCATACAAACATATAGTTGGTTGTTTAATGTATCTCACGGTAACAAGACCGGATATGATGTATGTGGTGTGTCTAATTTCTCGGTTCATGGCAAAACCAAAAGAAGAACATATGCAAGCAGCTAAGAGAGCTCTAAGATACTTGAAAGGTACGTTAAATCTTGGAATCTTCTATAAGAAAAGGGTCTGAGCTTAGTTTACAAGCTTATACAGATAGCGACTATGTCGGAGATATAGATGATCGTAAAAGTACGTCTGGTTATGTGTTGTTAATGAGTGGTGGAGCAGTGTGTTGGAGCTCTAGGAAGCAAGAGATTGTCACTCTGTCTTCAACAGAGGCCGAGTATGTTGCGGCAACTTCTTGTGCGTGTCATTGTGTGTGGATGAAAGGAGTTTTGGAGCAGAATTTCTCAGAAAAATGTGGATGTCTGGAGATTTTTTGTGATAACACATCTTCAATCAAGCTGTCAAGAAATCCCATAATGCACAGACGTAAAAAACACATCAATGTAAGGTATCATTATTTGCGTGATCTAACTAATCAAGAAGCTGTGAGATTGGTGTTTTGTGGAACAAAAGAACAAGTTGCAGACGTGATGACTAAACCAGTGAATTTAGAGACGTTTATGAAGTTAAGGAAGGCATTAGGTGTATGTTCTCAAGAAGGTTAAACTGAACAATGAACTGGAGATTGTTCAGTTTAAGGGAGGGAATTGTTAGAATAAGTCTGCTCTGAAGATCAAGACTGAGTCAAGTCGTAGTGAGTCAATAAGGCATAAGTTTAGGAGCTAATTTCTCTATGTTTTAGTTATTTAGTGGTCCTGATTTGCAGAAATAAACAGATACAGAGAAAAATCAGGACCACTAAATAACTAAAACAGAGAGAAATTAGCTCCTAAACTTATGCCTTATTGACTCACTACGACTTGACTCAGTCTTGATCTTCAGAGCAGACTTGTTCTAACAAGAGCAGACTTGTTCTAACAAGAGCAGACTTATTCTAACACTCTTTCTGTCATTTAAGTCTCTGGCATAGTCACTGTCCGTGAAACCCATCACACTCATCACAAAAAAACTCTTGTAATGTACTCCATAATCTATTGTCCCCTTCATATATCTCAGCACCCTTTTAGCCATCATCATATGTTCTTCCTTTGGATTGAACATAAACATGGCTATTAAACACACCACAAACATTAGATCAGGTCGGGTAACTCTTAAGTACATTAGGCAGCCAATAAGTTGCTTGAACAGAGTACTATCAACTTTCTTGTCTCCTTTTGACACCAAAGTTCATGGAACAATTGGATTTTTGACAGAATTACAGTTGCCCATATTGAACCTCTCAAGTATCTCTTTGGCATATTTCTTTTGAAAAATATGTATCCCTTCTTTTCCTTGATCCACTTTCACACCAAGAAAGAATCTCATCTTTCCCATATCAGTCATTTCAAACTCTTGTTGCATAGCTAATTTGAAATTTGCACACACCTCTTCATTGCTGCCAGTATAAATCAAATCATCTACATATAGACTTACCACAAGAATTGTGTTTTTGTTCTTCCTTATGAACAGAGTGTGATCATAGCTGCTCCTTTCAAAATCCTTCTCGCCTAAATTAGCTCTTAATTAGACTAAACCAAACACATGGAACTAAGCTTGTTTTAATCCATAGAGAGCTCTCCTTAGACGATACACTTTTTCTTCCTCCCCTACTTTGAAAAATCCTTCAGGCTGCTCAACATATACTTCTTCCTGCAACTCTTCATATAGAAAAACACTTTTAACATCTAATTGGAATACATACCAGCTTGGTTGAGCAGCTACTGCAAGCAAGGTTCTAATATTATCCCAACGAGCTATTGGTGCAAAGACATCAGTGTAATTTATTCCCTCAGTTTGAGAGTATACTTTTGCAACCAATTGGAAATTTACACTTTTCCACCTTTCCTTCTTCATTTCACTTGGTTTTTTATACCCATTTGACACCAATTTCTTTAGCGTGTGATGGCAATGAAACATCTTCTATATCATCTCCAGCTTCTTCTGTAATATCATTTTCTTCTTCTTCTGCATATGTTTCTTCTCCTTCAAAGAAATTACCACCAGTTTCATCATCTCCCCAACTAAGAGTGTTTGTATCTTGTGTGTTTATGTTCCAGCTCCATTTGACTTCTTGCTCAAATATCATGTCTCTACTTACCATAATTTTCTTTGTCACTAGATTGTAAAGAAAGCCTATAAGCTTTTGATTCTTCACTCACTCCAAGCAAGATACAATGGTGGCTTCTATCATCTAACTTAATACGTCTTTGTTCTGGTATGTGAACATGTGCCACAGACCCAAACACTCTGAAGTAGTCAACTATTGGTTTGATTCTGGACCATTTTTCTTTAGGGACCATGTCTTTAACAGATTTGGTGAAACTAAGATTCAGTATATGAGCTGTCCACTTAGCAGCTTATGGCCATAATTCTTTTGGCATCTCTTTTTCTGATAGCAAACATCTAACCATATTCATAATCGTTTATTTCGTCTGTCTGCAACCCCCTTCTGTTAGGGCGTGTGTGCAGCTGTCAATTGTCTCCTAATCTCATTTTCTTTGCAGAATTTGTTGAAGAAATCTGATGTGAATTCACCACTTCTGTCTGTTCTAAGTCCCCTAATTAGTGTCTTTGCCTCTTCCTCCACCAGATTCTTGAAGGACTTGAAGGTTTCAAATGCTTCTGCCTTTTCTGCAAGAAAATGTATCCAAGTCTTTCGACTGCAATCAACAATTACCATTAAGTACCATTTTCCACTCTGAGACATTGGTGTTATTGGCCCGTATAAGTCGGCATGAAGCAAATCAAGCTTCTCTATTGCTCTCCATTTACTTGCTTTTGGAAATTTTCCTCTTTGTTGCTTGCCAATGTTGCATATGGTGCATACTTTATCAATGTCTTTGATGTTTGGTAACCCTTTTAACAGTTGTTTTCTCTACATCAATTGTATAGATCCCTTGTTGAGATGTCCAAAACGTCTGTGCCATAATTCATTTGTATTTTCTTCTTCTACACTGAGACATGTTACATATGTTGGTCTTTTCACTTCAATGATAATGGACGATTGTTTCTCATGTAATTAACCAATACTTAGTAAGTTACTAGTGAGATTTGGGAAAAAAATACACATATGAGATGACCTGCAACACTCCTTTAATTGAGATTTTGATATTTTCTTTTCCTTCAACATTCAGTTTTGATCCATTTCCCAACTTGAGTGAGTGTTTGAACTTCTCATCTAATTCCACAAACTATGACTTTTTCCAGTCATATGATTTGAACAACCTGAATCCGGAAACCATTTTCCTTCTTGCACCTATTTGTTCACATTGGCATGAGCCATAAGAAGAAATTCTTATTCTTCATCAAATTCAGCATAATGAACTCTTTTCTTATTGTTGTTGCATCCATACTGGTAATGTCAAGTCTTCCACATTTGAAACATTTTACAACTGATCTATTGGGAGTGAATCTGCCTCTTCCATGATCTTTAAAGTTACTTCATCCCCTTCTCTAAGGAGCCCATCTTCCTCTTCCCTTGTTCTCACGAGTGTGATTTTGCTCATTCTCAATCTGCAACATTTTCTCCTCCATCTTTGTTTCAATAACCTTTCTTTCATGAATCTGTAATGATGCTTGCAACTCATCCACTATAAGAGCATCAATGTCTTTAGATTCTTCGATTGAGCACACAACATAATTGAAATTCTCTGTGAGGCTTCGAAGAATCTTCTCCAGAATCTTCATATCTCCCTTATTCTCACCACATGTTCTCATATCATTAGCAACTTCCATTACTCCTCCAAAGTAGTTGGTCACAATTTCTCATTTCTTCATCTCTAACATTTCATAAGTTCTTCTCAATCTCTGTAATTGAGCTTTCTTCACTCTAGCACTTCCTTGATGTTTCACTTTTATTGAATCCTACAGTTGTTTGGCAGTCTCCTTTTGAGTTATGGGTTTCAGTGTTGTTTTATCAATTGACTGATACAAATAGTTTTTAGCCTTGAGATCTTTAAGCTTTGCTTCTTCAAGGGATTTCTTTTGTGATGGATCTGGTGCGACAACATTTCTCAGTTCATCAAACCATGGATCAATAACCTGCCAAGACTCCTTATATCGAAGCAAGTTCTCCATAACCATACTCCACTAATCATAATCTCCGTCAAACTTAGGAACTACAGGCACACTAAAGCTTGCATGATTAGGCATATCTCACTTCTTTTTAAATCATAACAGAGCTTATAAAAGCTGCGTACAAAAGAAATAATGAAAAATAAGCAGCCACTAACCAACTACTAATGAGCCTAAAAATACTGAGTCTTGCAGAACAAACGAGACCAGTTCAAAACCACTAATTAAGCTAATATTAACTTATCCAAAAATTAAAAATACCAACACTTAAGACAGAATAATCCAAAAGACGAAAATAATTTTTGGCATATAACTCTATTCAGCCTACCATGAGCAATATGGAAGAAATCATCTCGAAGAAGAGGCCTCGTGAAAGTTTGGACTCAAGCTTTTCGAATCGCGGATACCACGGGAACCATGAGTGCCATGAGAGACTCTAGAAATTAAAGAGGTCGATACAGCGTACCACAATTTGATTTTCGGCAGAAGAATGAGAATGTTTATAGACACCATAACCTGACAGATTATAAGAAATAATACCATCATAGCGATGCAAGGAAAATAACAGTTTGGGCATCTGTGCAGAACAATCATGAATCCAGAAGCAGATTTATCACTGGTGGACATAAACTTCAAGGACCTAGTTTTAAGGAGGTGGTTTATGGGATGGATAAACCATCCTACCACAGGGTAGAAGGAAGACATTCCAGCATTTACAACCCATCAGGCTTAGCAAAAACCAAGAGACCGACTTTGGAAAGACCAGAAAACATCCCACATGAAGATAATGTAATCCATCGCGAGGTCGTTATAGAAGTTATGGGGGAAATTAATGAAGTTATGGTGCAATATGCTAGTTGGGTCGACCCTTCAAAAAGTGCGGCAAGGAAGCTAAGAATCCTTCAGGCAAAGGAGAGTGGAGAGCTAGAAAAATCGGTAGAAAAATTAGCCAAAAATAATTTGATCAGTCAAGGAAAGCTTATTGAAAGAGACGAAGCTGATAGGCAGGAACATCAAGAGATCTTAGACGCAAGAGTCCATGCTCTCCTTCGTTTGGGACCCTCTACTGAGAAACTGGCGTTGAAGAAAAAGGTTTCAAAAGGTCTAGAAAAGCGAAAACCAGGGAGACCCCAGAAAAGAGAACTGTCCAAAGTAGCCCAAAGTTGTTGTCGGGAGCTAGCTCGAGGAAAAGAAACATTACAAAAGTCAACGCCTCCCCTAGGATGAAAACAATTTTAATTGAATTTGCACCTCTAAGGGTGGACTCTAACTTGAGACAACCACTAGATGTACCTAACAAGAGTAACGAAAGAAGTGTCATCCCATAGTCGGCTAAGGGGCAGATGGATTTTTTGGATCCATATCTTCCTCTTCCTTAAAGGTTTTGAATTGGAACTTTCAAGGGTTAGAGAATACCGAGACATTTCAACATTTGTGATAGTAGAATTTTTCACGAGTTCAATTCCTATTATACTATCATGTCATTGTAGTTTAATAGGTTGTCAATCCAATCAGGTGAAGTTATTAGCCAATCTAGATATGATCAAATCTACTAATTCAACCCAAGTAATTAAAAAAGGCTTAACTAACAATCTTAAACAAGCAGAACAAAGTGGAAGTAAAACAGGACATAAGAACTATCATGCATCAACAAAAACTAAAGAGTAAACAGCAAATAAACTAATGGCAGAAGAGAAGATGATATTAAGTTGCAATAAAAGAAAAATAGTTCCTAAGGATGGGGGTAATTGATTATTGATCCTCCTTGATCTACCTAGATGTTTAACATACCTCAAGCAAGAGTTAATCCCTAGTCAACAGATTCAGAAACAATCAGATTCAATCTCTTGATAAATGATCTCAAACTAAGCAATACCCATACCTAATTGTGGTTAACGGAACACTACTTAGCAGGCATGAAAAAATAATATGTTAAATTCAATAAACACCATAAGCAACCAATCTTTTGGGTTAGGAATGCAAATCTCTGAAATCACTTTGTTCAGACATTTCATCAAACACCTTTTGCGTGAGGAAATGCCTAAGATCATATTTCAATTGATCAGAGAGAAATAAGCATTATGAACAATGAAACAGAAGGAATTTATAAATGATCAAGCTTAAACATCTAGGAGATTCAAGGAATTAGCACCAATCTACCCCATTCTCACAAACCAGGAAAACTACTCACTACTCATGATGATCACGAAATCATAAAACCTAGACAACAAAACTGCTAAGCAAGTCATCAGGATCAAAGATCAAACTCATAATAATCAGCAAGAACAGAAAGATCAGAAACCCAGAAAACAATAATCAAGAGCAGCAAGAACAGAAACCGAGAAAACAATGATCAAACCTAGAAACAATGATCAACCTAGAAAATGAAATGAAGAGCATAAATGAAAGATCAACATGCACCAGATATTCATGAACCTTAAACTAAGAATAAATCATAAAGAATCATAAACAAAACATGAATTTCATAAAGATTTTGGTTTGATCATCCAATAACATTCAAAGGTAAAAACAAGGAGAAAAACCTAAAAGAAGAACATAAAATAAAGCTTAGGTTTAAATGGAGGCGTGTTTAGTGATTATATAGTGGTTTAGGAAAAACCTTAAACCACTAAAAGACAAATGATTAAGATTAATGTGGTTCAGCTTGATCTGTGAAGAAGTCTGGCTCGAGCTGGGATTGAGCTTAGGTTGAGTTGAGATCGATTCGGGTTGATCGATCTAGAATAAGTGTGTGATCGAGTTGCTTGGTCGAGTTGGAATTTGTGAAGACTTGTCTCGATGATCGAGCTTCCTTGATCGAGATTGGCTAATCTTGGTGCAAGCTGGTGATCGAGCCGAGTTGCTCGAGCTGGGCTCGATCTCGGGACGAGCATGTGATTGAGTTGGGCTGGTCGAGTTGGTCATGGATTGATCATGGACTTGGCCGCAGACTCGATTAGGGCTCGATCATGACTTGGCCGCGGACTCGATGAGGGCTCGATCACAACTTGGTCGTAGAATCGATGAGGGCTCGATCATGACTTGTCCGCAGACTTGAGAAAGGCTCGATGAAGGCTCGATCACAGACTTAGCCTGAAATAGCATGGCTCGATCACTCGATCAATCCTGGTGATCGAGTTGGTGATCAAGTCGGCTGGATGGTGATCGAGCTTGGTGAATAATTGGTCACGGCTCGATCACGACATGGTCTCAGATCGAGTTGTGCTTGGCTATGTTCTAAAAACCCAAATCACTTAGACACTTCAGTACTATTTTCCTTCCTCGTTGATTCTATTGTCCAAGAATGCTCCCTAAGTACCTAAAACATCTCCAATATGCACATGTATACAAATGCTAATGCATAACTATCTAAATATGTAAACTTACTAAGAAAGCCAATGAATGCAACATATTGACAATTAAATGAACCTAAAATGATGACAAATACACTCCTAAAAATGTAAAATGCAGAGACATCAATTTGCGGGAGATACATAAAAATCAATCCCCTGACATTTTATTCCTCTCCTAGATAAAGAACCTTGATGACTTTGTTCTTCGGAAGCTGGTTTCTATGAATTTTGATAAACATTGTATAATAACCCCACATGGTCGAGGTGGTGGAGGTTTAATCTTATGTTGAAGGAGTAATGTAAACATTAAAATACTAACAGCCAACTAGAACTTAATAGATACTCGGATAAGCTATGAGAATAATACCTTTCATGGGCCCTTTATCTATGGCCACAATGACATCATTTTAAGGCAACAATTATGGAATTACATGGCGGACCCGGCCTGTTTATGATCAATTCCATGGTTCTTTTCAGGTGATTTCAATGATATATTATCAAATGAGGAAAAGAATGGGGGGCCTATAAAAGATGAAGACTCCTTCATGGATTTTAGATCTTTCGTCTCTAAATGTGATCTATATGATATAAATCACTCCGGTGATTTTCTCTCTTGGCGTGGAGTGCGATGCAAATAAAATATAAGATTTATTTTTGACAGAGTGCTGGCTAACCGCAAGTGGTTTGAGACACTGCCGACGCGAGTATCTAATCTTTGAAGCCTTGGACCATTGACCCTTAATCCTCTGTATCAAGGAAGGTTTGGAAAGGGGTGTTTAGATTTGATAGAAGACTTAAAGATAATCAAGAAGTCAAAAATCTAATTGCAAGAGAATAGAAAAAGGCTAGAGGATGCTCTGTGAACCAAAAGATTTCAAAAATCAGAGGGCAATAGTGAGATGGTCAAAAGAGAAACAAGCAATAAAAAAATTAATAGAGACCAACCGGCACCTCCTTGAAGCTACTCTAATTAGCCGAGAACTAAACCAAAAGTTAATATTAGAAATCAAAGGCTCTCTCAATGCAAATTACTTAGTAGAGTAGGAATTTTGGCGACAGAGAAGTCGTCTTATGTGGTTCTTACTTGGCGACAAGAACTCTAGTTATTTTCATGCTATATCTAGAGGGAGAAGAGCACAAAACTCTATATCAGCCCTGGAAAACACTGAAGGAATTTTAGTTTTCAAAGAGGAACGGATTGTTACGGTGGTTGCAGATTATTTCCAGGAAATATTCCTCTCTAAAGCTCCGCCTTAAGAGGAGATTGTAAGTCGCGGACTGAGTAGTAAAATAACTTCAGAAGCAAACCAAAAGTTGATAAATTTCTTGGGGCAGAGGAAATAAGAGACGCACTATTTTCAGTTTATGCGGATAAAGCCCCTGGTCTGGATGGCTTCTCCACTAGCTTTTTCCAAACGAAATGGGACTCTATAAGCGCATAAATTATCCTAGAAATCCAAAAAAAATTAAATTTCGGTAATCTACTGAGAAGCATCAATGAGACATATATAAGACTGACCCCGAAGGTTCAAGGCCCAAAGAAAGTGGCAAATTATAGAAAAATTGCTTTATGAAATGTCTATTACAAACTCATATCAAAACTTCTCACGAGAAGGGTTCACCCGATTTTGTCATCACTTATTTCTGAGAATCAATCGGCCTTTGTCTCTAGAAGATCCATATTGGATAATGTACTTATCACTCATGAAATCTTACATAGTCTAAAGCAATCTGAAGCAACTACCCAATGCTCAATGGCCGTCAAGACAGATAGGTCAAAATCCTATGATTTATGTTAAAATGTGGCTTATGTTCATCTTAACAAAACTAAGTTGGAGACTATTGGAAAGTCCGAAAAACCTGCTAGGATTTATGTTAAACTGTGGCTTATGTTCATCTCCATCACATGGCTGGAAGAGCTTATTAATAGGATGCGACTTATTGATCCAACAATTAGGCTGAGATTTAGGTAATGAAAAAAATATCAACCTTTGGCAAGATTGTTTGATATCTCTCACTGAGAAGCAGGCACCAACGGGACCGGTTCAAGATAGTAAATCAAAGTTAAAATCGGTTTCCGATTTTTGAAAATCATATCCTCAGCCTAATTCCCAGCAAAACCAATGCTAAAGACAAAAGAATTTGGCTGAAGTCAAGAACATGAGCTTATACTGTAAAGTCTGGATATCTTCCAGCTAGAGAGATAGTTAAGTTTGGTCATCCTGTAATGGTACTTAGGATGAACTAGACACAAGAGATTTGGAATATAATCCTTCATACTAAACTAAAAATCCTCCTATGGAAAGATTTCCATGGCGCTTTACCTACTAGAGAGAACCTAGCAGCTAGAAGAATTTTTTAAATGATTTAAATGCATAAGATGTGGATTTAATTACTTGAGACTATTATGCATATTTTTTCCATTGTAGTTTTGCATTACAGGTTTGGCGACTTGCATTTTGGGACCAAGATGTATCCTTATTGCAACCTTCAAAATTAACCCAATTATGGGCCTCTGTGAAACTTTTAAAATGCCTACCACCAACCAGCTTCACTGGAAGCCTTTTGGCAGGGTGGATATTTTGGAAACTTTGGACTTCAAGGAACAAACTTTTTTTCAACATAAGATAATCAATTTGGAGGAAACCTTGAGTTCTACAATTGTTTTGGCGAAAGAGTGGTTATCGGCTCAATCAAGACCGACACCACCTTCCCGGTTGGGCAAGGAAAGGAGCAGTAATGCGAGACAAATCTGGAGAGTGGACGATTCTTAGAGAGCCGATGTTCGTCTGGCTAGAATGGGTTGAGTGATGTTTCAACGCAATGTTGTTGGTCTACAAGGACAGACGTCTAGGTCGCGAGTTGGCACAACTATAATAGTGGAAGGTTTGGCGTTAAGAGAGGTTGTTGAAGCAGTTAATGGCTAGGGTTTTTTTAAAGTCACTTTTAAATCTGACTCTTCTCTCTTAATTAAGGCAATTCACAGTAATATCATATGCCCAGAAATCTATTGCATCGTTGCTGATATCAAAAAAGCTAGTTGAGACTTTTATTTCTATTTCTTTTGTAGCCATTCCCATGGATCAAATTAGGAAGCCTGCTATCTTGGAAAAACAAGCTCTTCATGAGTGTGTAACAAACTTAACTTAATTATTGAAGTATTTTATGAGACAAAAAAGAATAACTCATATAACCATAAATTTCAAACGTCAACATTTTTCTAACACATTCAATATAGATAAATGATAAATTGTGATGAGAAAATATATGGACTACAATTTAATGATAGTAGTTTGTAGGCTACAAATTTAGCATCACCCATTTATTACTATATTGGAATTTCAACTTTTTTGGTCTTGATTCCTCGATGAGAAATTTCGTTCATGAAAATACTGGTACATAGTGTATATTTTGTAAGTCTACTAGAAAATAATCCACCAATAATAAATTTTCAATGAAAATAATTTATACTCATAAATTAACTTGACTTACATATTTGATTGCAAAAAAAGAAAAGAAAATTGTGAATAAAATAAAATATAGAAGAAGAAAGAACAAGAATTAGAAAAAAATAAAGTAGAATGATTAATAATGAATGAAGATAAAGAGAGAAAAAATTAAAATAAAACTAGAACGAAGAAACAACAAAAGTTATTGGAAATAAAATAAGAAAAATTTCCTACAAAATTTAAATGATTATCTTATAATAAATTTTCATGAAAATATTTAATTCGGGTGATTGCTTTTTACGATGATGATGTAGTTAACATCATATTAGAGATATACGAATAATATTTATCCTAATCATAATGGATTTAAATTTTCATATTTAATATTATAGGGATATAAACACACACATTTTTTAATTAATTTTAAAGAGTATAATCTTGAAAATTCTACTTATTTGTTACGGTTAATAATGAATGAATAGATAAAAAAATTATAAGAAAAACTAAGAAACAAAAGTTATTGGAAATAAAATATAAAAAATGCCTAAAAGATTTAAATGATTTTCTTATAATAGTTTGTCATTAAAATATTTAATTTGGAAAACTACTTTTACGAGGACAATGTAGTTAACATCAAAATGAAGATATATGAATAATATTAACCATAATCGTACCATGTTGAAAATTTCATATTAATATCATAGGAACTAAACACACCGATTTTCAATTAACTTTAGCGAGCATCATCCTAAAAATTGTACCTTGCAATTTTTATATTTATCTATTCTTTAACACTCAAAATAATATGTAAACTTTATAGCTAATCACTAGTTGATTGGTTATAATATTTCTATTACTGAAATGTTTAATTATATATATAAATATATGTGAGTTCTATTTTGTCAAAATGAAATGTCTACAATGCATTATTGTTATAGCGTGTTTGAAAAACTGAATATGTTTTATCTCAGTATTTTTAAAATTTTACAACTAATAAAGAAATAGTTGCAAACCAAAAATGAGTTAAAATGACAAAGAAAATCTTATGTATATATGTTATGCTATGTTCTTGTGTAACCATATATATTTTTAGCAATGATTTCTCAATATAAATTCAAAAGCACCACAAGAACACAAAATTGTAGCAAACTGAATAAAATAAATAAGGAGAAAAGAGAAACAAAATCATGGTTTTGATAAAAAATCTCACTGTTTTTTTTTTTGTTTGCTAATGATTATATTGTTAGTGTGTTGTGAAATGAGAGAAACAAGACAAATGAAAGACTCACAAGATGTGATTGAATCTTAAGGACATGAAAAGCTCATATAACATGCTTAAACATTTAGGTTATGGGGCTATAGAAAAAGACAAAAACCCATCATGCAGTTCCAAAAATCCAAAGGAATGTGTCAAAATTCTGGTTAATCCTTACAATCGTGGTTGTGAAACTTTCACCAGGTGTCGTCGTGATACTTAGATGTATTTTGCAATGTCTAAATTAAAATATCATTTTTGAATAGTTATATATATATATATATTTTTTCTTTTATCGATATTAATTTATGAGTGGAAAATGATAAAGTGTAAGTTTAACTTTTATATTACATTTAGTTCTTGTTGTAAACGTTCATTGTTATGAATTATAAATTTATGTTATACTATCTCATTTCAAAAATTTTCTTTGTGTTTTTTTTTCTTTGAAACAAATGATTTGTGATAATGTAAAGAAGATATTTATATTCCTTATTTTTATATAAAACATATATTTTTAATCGAATAATATTTATGCACAAATTTTAAATATTATATAGATAGTTGTATAATAATGAAATAAATTTAGATGTTCAAAGATGGTTAAATCTAATATTTAGACCATTTTGTGATAGTTTTGTTTTTATTTGAAAAAATACTATATATGATTGAGCCAAAGAAAACTTTAAAATAAAAATAAATACATTTGCATAAAATATTTTAAAAAATATCATCAACTTATAAATTAAAAATAAACCTTAAAAAATATATATATACAAAGATATGATGATCTTGTTGTTTTCTATCAAACGTATATCTTATTTTATTTGTATATAAGAAAAATTGGTTCTTTAAAGAAAAAATTGTTCGCAAAGACGTTCAACCAAAATCTAATATATATCTAACCGTCTGCATTGGCCTAGAAAATTTGGTTACATAAACATTCTTAATACTTTTCCCTCTAATAAAAACTAGTAAATAATAAATTATTTAATCATCGAGTTCAAGCGTCTACATTTGTTTAACAGTCAACATAGATAAATTATACATTGTTATTGAGATGTCGATGAGAAAATATATGGACTGCATTTTAGTGACAATAATTTGTAGGTTACAACTATAACATCACCTATTTATGAAAATATTGAAGTTTTAATTCTTTTGGCATTGTTCCTCGATGAGAAAAATTTTCGAATGAAAGCAATATACATTATGAAAAATCTCACTGCTTTTTTGTTTGCTACCACAATGATAATATTGTTAGTGTGTTGTAAAATGGGATAATCAAGACAAATAAAAGACTCGTATGATGTGACTGAACCCAAAGGACATATGAAAAGCTCATATAAAATGCTTAAACATTTAGGTTATGAGAACATAGAAAAAGACAAAAATCCATCATGCAGTTCGATAAATCCAAAGGAATGTGTCAAAATTCTGGTTAATCCTTACAATCGTGGTTGTGAAACTTTCACCAGGTGTCGTCGTGATACTTATATATATTTTCTAGTTTCTAAATTAAAACATCATTCTTCGAATAGTTAAATATATTTTCTTTTATAAATATTAATTTATGAGTGGGAAATGATAAAGTTTAAGTTTAATTTTTATATTACATTTAAGTATTGTTGTAAACGTGTGTATTGTTATGAATTATAAATTTATGTTATATTATCTCTTTTTAAAAAAATTCTTTGTGCTTTATTTCTTTGACAAAAATTATTTGTGAAAAAGTAAAGAAGATACTTATATTCCTTATTTTTTAGATAAAAGATATATTTTTATTCGAAAAATATTTATGCACAAATTTTAAATATTATATAGACAGTTGTATAATAATGAAATAAATGTAAACATTCAAAGATGGTTAAATCTAATATTTAGACCAATTTTTGTGATAGTTTTTTTTATTTGATAAATATTATATATGATTGAGCCAAGGAAAAATTTTAAATAAAAACAAATATGTTTGCATAAAATTTTTTTTTAAAAAATGTCACCAACTTATAAATAAAAATATAAAACTTGAAAAAAATACAAAGATATGATGATCATCTTGTTTTCTATCAAACGTATATTTTATTTTATGTGTATATAAGAAAAAATTGGTTCTTTAAAGAAAATATTGTTCACGGAAACTTCAACCATAAGCTAGTATATATCTAACCGTCTGTATTGGTCTAGAAAATTTGGTTACATAATTTTTTTTAATACTTTTGCCTCTAATAAAAACTAGTAATATAATAAATTATTTAACCATAGACTTCAAACGTCTACATTTGTCTAATAGTCAACACAGATGAATCATACATTGTTATTGGTTTATTGATAAAAAAATATATCGACCGAAATTTAGTGACGATAATTTGTAGGTTACAACTATAACATCACTTATTTATGAAAATATTGAAGTTTTAATTCTTTTGGTATTGTTACTCGGTGAGAAATTGGTCCATGAAAACAATATACACTATGGAATACATGATTTATTGAATAAAAAAAGCTCGGGCACACATATCTATGTCCACAAGAAAATTATCTGCCAATAATTAATAGTCAATGAAAATAACTTATATTCATAAGTTCACTTGGTTTTCATGTTCAATTGAAAAAATAGAAAATTGTGAATAAAATAAAAAATAGTACAAAAAAAGAACAATAATTAGGAAAATGTAAAATACAATGATTAATAATAAATTAAGAGAGAGACAGAAAAAAAATGTAAAAACGAAGAAACAACAAAAATTATTGGAAGTAAAATAAGAAAAAGCGCCAAAAAATTAAATAATTTTCTCATAATAGTTTCTCATTAAAATATTATATTCAGAAGACTATTTTTACGAGGAAGATGTAGTTAACGTCAAATTGAAGATCTATGAGTAATATTTACTCTAATCGTAATGAATTGAAAGTTTCATATTAATATCATAGGGATACAAACACACTGATTTTCAATTAACTTTAACGAGCATCGTCCTGAAAATTGTACTTCACAATTTTTGTATTTATCTATTTTTTAACACTCAAAATAAAATATAAACTTTATAGCTAATCACAAGTTAATTGGTTATAAGATTTTTGTTATTGAAATGTTTAATTATATTTAAATAGCTGTGAATTCTGTTTTTCAAAATGAAATGTCTACAACGCATTATTGTTATATCGCGTTTAAAAAACTAAATAAGTTTTGTGTCAATAATTTTTGAAATTTACAACTAATAAAGAAATAGCAAACCAAAAATAAGGGAAATGAAAACGAAAATCCAATGAATATATGTTATGCTATGTTCTTGTGTAACCATATATCTTTTTTAGCATCATTTTTCAATATAAATTTAAAAGCACCACAAGAAAAAAAAATTGTAGCAAACTAAATAAAAACAGTAAAGAGAAGAGAGAAGAAAAAAATCATGGCTTCGTTAAAAAATCTCACTGTTTTTTTGTTTGCTACCATGATGATTATATTGTTAGTGTGTTGTGAAATAAGAGAATCAAGACAAATGAAAGACTCGCATGATGTGACTGAATCTGAAGGACATATGA
>OVBE01009490.1:0-15988 GCA_900406425.1 Iberis pinnata | reverse complement strand
GCCTTGCTTCAGGTGGTATCCGGATTCGAGTTGGTCGGGTCAGAGCGTGTTTTCCTTTGGGTGGTTGAGTGCATGATTGATCTGGACTAAGGGATGCTTGCTTGGGATTGATCCAGCTTTGTTGCGTCCAAACTTCTGCTAAGGTTGGGATTGATCCCGGCGTTGAATACCTGAGATTGATCCTGACACAAGTGAGATCGATCTCATGAGCCGTCTTCTTAGTCTTGCTTTGTCTTTGTGCACTTCCTTGGCTTTGTTTGAGACTTTACCAGAAACGTTGGAAACATGACAGCGGAATCGAATTGTTTCATTGCAGGACTGCCTGAGATCGATCCAGGTTCTTTGCAGGATCGATCTCGAGTGAGCTGAGATCGATCTGCACTGAGTTGAGATCGATCTCGAGGTTGTTGAGTGGGATCAATCTCGTTTTGTTGTAGGATTGCCTCAGATCGATCCTGCATTGAGTTGGGATCGATCCTGCACGTGCTCAGAGGTAAGTTCAGTCCATTCCAATGTTGAGTGCTGAGTGTTGAGTGCTGAGTGTTGAGTGCTGAGTGTTAAGTGCTGAGTGTTGAGTCCATTCGACGTTAAGTGCTGTTTTTCTGAAATTTTTCAAATCCTTCCCAAAAACACCTGAAAATCCAAAAAAACTCCAAAATGCGTGCATATGCAAATTCTAATGCAAAAGTCCTAAAAATACTAAACTTAGTGAAATCGACCATAAATGTGATGTATGCACGCTTTTAGACCTCATAATCGATGCTAATTGATAAGTAAAAAACCATAAAAATTCAGAGTCATCAGTAGTCATCCAAGTTCATGTTTGTTAGATCCCTTCTGGACCTCCTCAGCTTAATGATGATTGTACTCCTACCTGAGAGGGACAGAGACCCGCCGTTAGGCCCTACAACACTGAGAGGTGAGTTATTGGAGGTGACCGGACCGTGGGGGTTCCAGAGATTCGTTTCCCCTTCTCTGCGAATAGCTGTGGGAAACGAGTTAGCTAGAGTAGTAGAGGTTAATGCCTGCTAGGTAGTCACCGTCTATGACGACAGTTGAGTCTCTGATTGCTCTGCTTGAGATTGGTTGCCATGACATTGGAATTTATTGTTAGTAGAGCTACTGTCTAGGGGTTAGCTCATTGTTTGAAGTATATTAGGTACTTAGGTAGCCCAGGATGGATTCCCAAGTCACTTTCCCTTTGTCCTCAGGATCGACTTTACATTGATTGCATTTTTACATTTTCTTGCTTTTACTCTGTTTTGCATCCAAAAGTGTTTTAAACCTTTCTCTGTTTAAAGGCTTTTTACTTTCGTTGCACTTAGGACCTTTTAGCAACCAAAACCCCCCTTTTAATAGTAGCTTGACTTTAAAGCATCCAATACATCCACATTGCTTAGTACGCTCCCATTATGGATTGACAAAAACCCGTCCATACTACAATGATGGGTTGATTGATAACCTAGGGACCTAAATAACCAACTATCAACTTCTTTCCCGATCGGGTACTTCTTGCCCGATCGAGCGCATGTTACCAAATTCTAAATTAAATAGAGATCGATCGATCCCTAGGAGATCGACCGATCCTGCCTCTGAAACATATTTGATTTCTTCTAGAGTCTACAAACCCAAGTTTCCTTACCTAGTGAAGCCTAAAACTTCCAGAAAAGACTTAGTGGATGCGGAATGCAAAGAGATGATCAACGAATTGACTGTGCGATTCCCATTCTCTAATGCTTATCAAATGATTCCTTCCCTGAAGAAGTATGTCAATATCATGGTTACAAGCAAGTTTTTACTAGAAGAAGGCGCAATAATGAGTATAGAGGAATGTAGCTCTCATTCAAGATTGAAGACATCACCTTTGCCAGATCTCTCTGCGTTTTTAGTTTTAGTGTGAATATCATGCCTTTCTCTATGGCTAAGAGATTGGGGATGACAGACATTAAGGTACAAAGATTTCTTTGGTTCTTGCTGATCGTTCTGTGAAGTACCTTGTTCGAGTTCTAGAGAACCTACCTGTCAAGATTGGAACATCTTTTGTACCAACAAATTTCATGATTCTGGAGCTTGGAGAAGAACCTACAGATCCTCTCATTATGGGAAGACCCTTTTTTCCTACAGCTGAAGCAATAATAGATGTGAAGAAATGCAAGATCGATGTGAACTATTTGGAGAGCATCATTGGTTCTAGTCCCAAGACGAATAGCCAACTTTCGGGCAAAGCAATTCAGAATCCTAAGGACAATGCACATGTCAATGCCATATTTTTGGGTAGTGTACAAGCTATATATGCTGCAAAGTTTCCTACCCATATCATTTAGGACAATGAGGTTTGGGGGAGTTTGAGTCTACATGGAGCTAAAAATGAAGATTCTCTAAAAACCGATTCTCTAGGGTGATCACAGCCCACCTCAGCTACCAGAGTCAAGCCAATTTCAGCTGAACAACCATATGTTTCACAGAAGAAGGATACACCTTTTGTTCCTCTACCTTACATTCTCAGGTTACCATACCAATTACGATTCAAGAAGGACATAACAGAGAAGTACCCAACAATCTTTGAAAAGTCCATGAAGAATGGTGAAATTCAAGGAGGATTAATACCAAATAATGAATGCAATGCCATCATAGCAGATAAGCGAGAAGATCCTAGCTCATTCATTCTACCATGCTCATTAGATCGATTGATCTTCAACAAATGCCTATGCGATTTAGGAGTATCCATCAACTTGATGCCTCTCTCTGTTTCCAAGAAGATGGGGTTCAATGAGTATAAAGCCTCCAACATAGATCTGATTTTGGCTGACATATCCATTAGTAACCCTCATGTACTCCTGGAGAGCTTGCCTATCAAGATTGGGAGTGTAGAGATACCAATAGACTTTGTGGTTTTGGATATGGACAAGGAACCAAAAGATCCATTGATGTTGGGAAGGCCATTCTTAGCTATGGTTGGAGCTGTGATCAATGTCAAGAAGGGCAACATCAGGTTGAACTTGGGGAAAGGTCCAAAGATTATTTTCAACATCAAGGAGAAAACAAAGAAGCCTACAATTCAAGGTCAGCTATTCTCTATCAAATATATGAATGAGGAAAATAATGAAGATGGGTACTCAAGCAGCTATTCATTGGAGTACGATTTGATGAAGGACTCAAAGAAGGTTTCAAAGCATAAAGAAGGATTTGTGGGTGTCAAAGAATCATATGCAAGAGTTTTTCAGAATTAGAGGAAACCAGAACACTGAGGCTGGCAACTAGAGTGAGAAAACTCCCCACTTCAGAAGAAACATATGTTGAGCTCAAGCACCAGCTTGAGCACATCCCACCTTAAAAACCCACTTCGGGCACAACTTCTTCTAAAAACAGTTTTGAGCATCAAGCCCCAACAATGGACCTCAAGAGTGGTGATCAAGTGTTTCTACTCAACCAAAGGCTCAAGCATTGTCGAAGAGATGTGAACTCAAAATGCTCAAGGAACTTCATAATCAAGGAGGTTCTTCTTGATGGAACAATCATACTTGTTGTAGAGCCTGATAAGGAGTCGAAAGTGCACAACCAAGCCTAACCGAACAATGGTGGTTGGATAAGCGCGGGAAGAAACCATGGCAAAGGAACCTCGGTTCTTGATATCACTCCGTTTTAACACTTTATAGTGGGTATTTATGCTTACTATTTTGTGTTATTCCAGTGTTTACCCTATGGTTTTAGCATGTTTTTAGGATTTTAGGTGTTTGGAACGTTCAGGAGAGAAAAAGATGATTTTTAGATGGTTTAGGTGAAAATAGGCTAAATTGACAGAAGAATCGATCCAAGCGAAAGCATGTTCGATCCAGGCATTTCATTGACGAGATCGATCGATCCAAGCTCTTGGAGAACCTACGGATTTTTAGATCGATTGATCCCTTTACACGAAGAAGAGTGAATTCAAGCAAGGCTTATTATTAGTTTTCCTTATTGGTTTTTATTTTTATTATATTTTAGAAACTATATAAGCCTTTTGGCTAATTTGAGAAAAAGGGAGAACACATTAGATTTACAGAACTTTGCAAAGAGAAGAGATATACTTCTGTATTCAAGAGACTTTTGAACTCTAATTTTAATATATACAATTTGGTTTTTATTTTCTGCGATTAAAATTTATGTTCTTGTTATCATAGATGAGTAATCTACTTGTTAGGTTTTAGGGTTTCTCCCAGGAAAACCAGGTTAATTGTTAAGGGTTTGATAGAATGGATATAAATTGTTAAGTTCTAAGTCTAGATACATTCTTATTGCATGAATTAGAGTAGCTAACTAGTTCATTAATATTAGAATTATAAATTTAAAGGGATTTGGTTTAGAAGTCTGATCTAATCTAGATGAATAAGTGCCTTTGCTTGCGGGAGTATTGTCCTAGGGGCTTATGAACATATCGAATCATAACTGAATTGCGTGTTTAAATCATCTAAATACGGCGGGAGTTTTTCTTTAGTGATTTAAACATAGGGTTCTAATACTTTGGGAAAAGATTAGTATACCTTTTTCTTTGGAGTTGGGAACTATTTTCAAAGAAAATCTTGCATGTTAACCTTCACATTTAACCTGATTACTTGTGGACTTCCCTTCTGCCTAGCATTTTTGTTAATTGTTTTACAACCACTTTTAATTTATTGTTATTTCTATTTTTAAATCATAATCGTCATTTTAAATCTTTTCCTAGCTTGATTCGATTTTTTTAACTAAGAGTTGTATGTTCTTGGTCTCTGTGGATTCGATCCGTTATATACTACTGCTTTTGATGAGAATATATTTGGGTTAAAACCTTAGTGTATCAAGTGTTTGGCGCCGTTTCTGGGGACAATTACAATGCCTCTTAAGCTTTCTTTAGAGTTTGGTCTAGGAATTTTTATTTTACAGTACTCATCACGTTTCTTTATTCGTGATTTCTTTTTACAAGTGAATGATCCGAAGATCTACGAAATTCAAGGAATTACTCAGCCCCAGTAACAAATATCTCTAGGGTTTAGAACGCTCAATCCGGAAAACAAGAAGAAATGCACATTCTTCCAACGCAATGGATGATAACATTAGTCCTAATCCGGTCAATCCAGTCTTCCAAATCAATCCGAACAATCCACCCTTTCAAGTTCATCGGATCCCGATTGAAGAACTATGGTTGAACAATAACCCACATCCTCTTCCAGAAGTAAACAATGCGATAATCAATTTGATAGGGGGAGGAGCTGAAGGCAATCAAGTGCCACTAGGACAACAAATAGGTGGTAATGGTAATCAATTGGGAACTGATCAAGTTCTTGTGGATGACCCACCACAACATGTCTTCAATCGCCCACCTTAACAGAACATGGTACTAGTTAGAGATTTCAACAACCCTGAAGCTTTCATTGCTAACAGGAATGCATTTCACCCTCATCCACCTAACGCCATGAATATAATTTCCCTTTCCAGCTCGTTCAGTTGATTCGCCATAATCAATTCCATGGATATACTACCGAGCATCCCATGGATCATCTCTAGTTTTGAAAACATATGCTCTACTGTTTGTTCAAATTAATGAAGTCTCTAAAGACTTTATGCATTGTAAGCTCTTCAATCACTCTTTAGCTGACAAGGCTCTCATATGGTTGAAATCTCTGCTTACTAATTCCATCGATACTTGGGATGATTGTAAATCAAAGTTTCTAGGACACTTCTACACCACTAATAGGACCAAAAATCTTCGAAGAAAGATATCTCAATTTCAGCAAGGTCTTGTGGAGTCCTTCTTTGAGGCATGGGATCGATTAAGAGAATACTTTAGGGAATATCCTCATCATGGGTTTTCTGAGCTAAATCTCCTTAACATGTTTTACAGGGGTATCGAACCTCGGTACCGACTTTCTCTAGATACAACTAGTAACGGATATCTCATGACTAAGCCAGTTCATGAAGCATATCAACTGATAGAAAATCTAGTTGCGAGTAACAACAACCAATATCAAGATTATAATAGAAGAGGAAGATCACCTGGATCAGAATCCTCTAAACTAGCTGAAGTAAAAGAGCTTCTTACTAGACTTCTTAAGAACCAGAATCAGAGTCAAGCCAGTCTTGTTGAAGATGAAGAGAAGTTTGAGGCAGATTGCTTTGCATTCCAAGGACCAGAGATCTTAGAAGAAGAAGTGAGCTACATAAATAGCCAAGGTCAGAGGGTGTATAACCAAGAGTATAATCAAGCTTTCAAAAGGGGAACTCAATCATGGAGTGATAAGAAAACTGGAGGAACTGGTTTTCAAGGAAACTGGGATAAGAGCTTTGTTTAGAACTACAATTCAGGGAGCTTTCAACAGCAATCTCAGCATGCTTATGAATAAGCACATCCACCACCAGTTCAGCAAGAAGACGGTCTGAAATCCATGCTCCAAAAGATAGTGGATGGTCAACAATAGACTGAAAAGAACCTAAATGTCAAGATGGATGGTATGTAAAATTATTTGAACAAATAATTTAAAGCATTGACCACTCATGTTAAGCATTTTGTTACTCAAGTTGCTCAAACCGCTGAAGTTGTCAGAAGACCAACTAGTTTTCTTTATGAGATATCTGATTAAAATCCCAAAAAAGAGTTTGTGAATGCTGTCACACTGAGAAGTGGAAGGTGATGAATTTGCAGAAAACGCATATTTAAAAAAGCCTAAAAAGATGCAAAAGCGGAGACGAAAATTTCCAGACTCGTCAAATCAGTCGATCCATCCATCCAAAATAGGACGCTCCAGAAAACTAGATCGATTGATCCATGAAAGATCAATCGATCCATCAGTCCAGAATTTGAAAAAAATTGGAGATCGATCTATCCACTAAGGGATCGATCGATCCCAACACCCATAACTCAGAAGTTCTGATTTGAGTTTACAAACCAAAAGTTTCCTATCAAGTCCAACCAAAGAAGTCTAGAAAAGATCTAGAGGATGCAAAGTGCGAGGAGATGATCAAGGAATTGACTATAAGACTACCATTCTCTGATGCTTGTCAAATGATTCATTCTTTAAGGAAATATTTCAAAAGCATGGTCACAAGCAAGATCACCTTGGAAGAGGGAGCAATGATGATCACAAAAGAGTGCAGTTCAATCTTACAGAACCGCATGCCTAAGAAATTTGGAGATCCAGGAAGCTTTGTACTATCAGTACAAATTTGTGACATCACATTTGCTAGATCTCACTGTGATTTGGGATCTAGTGTGAACCTTAGGCCTTTATCTGTGGCAAAAAGGTTAGGTATGACGAACATCAATGGTACCAAGATCTCACTCATCTTAGCTTATCGGTCCGTAAAATATCCTATTGCAGTCCTTGAGAATCTACCTGTGAAGATTAGTACAGCATTTGTGCAAAACAATTTTGTGATCTTTTAGAGCTTGGAGAAGAACTGATGGATCCGCTTATATTGGGAAGACCCTTTTTAGCAACTGCTGGAGCTATCATTGATGTGAAGAAAGCCAAGACCGATCTTCATTTTGGTGATATAGTGATGAAGAAGAATCTACAAGAGGTTTTGAAGAAACCATCCTTAGATGCCAAGTATTTTTGGGTTGATAACATTGCAGAGGCTGTTGATGGAGTTTTTGACGACCTTTTTATGATCATTTCGATATTGCATTGACTAACGCTACTAATGAGCCTTTTCCCTTAGTGATGATGTTTTAGGTTACACTAGGATGTTAGATGCTTGTAGGAGGATTGAGGAGATGACCGACTATGTAGAACTAGGAGAGACAGCTGCTAAGTCTCCATCTAACAGTACCCTGCACCACTTACTGATCGTTGGAGCGAGTTGAAAGTTCCAAAGTTGGAGCTCAAACCACTCCCAACAGGGCTAAGGTACGCTTTTCTATTTCCTAATTCTACATACCTTGTGATAATGAATGCCGACTTGGATATCGTAGAGACCGCCTTACTTTTTCTAAACTTAGAAAGTATCATAGAGATCTAGGTTACACCTTAGATGATATCACAGGGGTTTCACCAGACTTGTGCATGCATAAGATACATCTAGAAGATGAATGTAAGACTTCTATAGAACATCAAAGAAGGTTAAATCCTAACCTGAAGGATGTTGTTAAGAAAGAGATAATGAAACTTCTAGTCGGTAGAATTATTTATCATATTTCTTAAAGGAATTGGGTTAGTCCCGTGCATGTAGTTTCTAAGAAAGTGGGAATAATGATTGTTAAGAATGAAAATGATGAGTTGATCCCAACGAGAACTATTATAGGTCATATGGTGTGTATGGATTACAAGAAATTGAACGCTACAACTCAAAAAGATCATTTTGCTTTACCTTTTATTGACCAGATGCTTAAGAGATTGGCTAATCACCCTTATTACTATTTCTTAGATGATTATTCAGGTTTCTTTCAGATTCCAATTCACCCAGATGATAAGGAGAATATGACATTCCCATGTCCATTTGGAATCTATGCTTATTGCATGATGCTCTTTTGGACTGTGTAATGCCCCATCTACCTTTCAGCGATGCATGATGTCTATTTTTATTGAACTTATTGAAGACATCATGGAAGTATTCATGGATGATTTTTATGTCTATGGATTTTCCTTTGATTGTTTTCTTGCTAACTTGTGTAGGGTTCTTCAGAGGTGGGAGAAAAAACATATAGTGATGAACTGGGAAAAGTGCCATTTCATGGTGACTAGAGGAATCATGTTAGGACACAAGATTTATGAGAAATGTATCGAAGTGGATAAAGCCAAGATTGAGGTAATGACTAACTTGCTGGCACCCAAATGCGTCAAATACATTCGTATCTTTTTAGGTCATGCAGGCTTCTACATAACGTTCATTTTGGACTTCTCAATGATAGCTACACATTACAAAGCTGTTCTGCAAGGATGTTAAGTGCAAATGGGATGATGGTTGCCAATCAGCCTTTCTAGCGATCAAAGGAGCGTTGGTAAGTGATCCAATTGTGCAACCACCAGATTGGGAATTATCTTTTGAAGTGATGTGAGATGCAAGTTATTTTGTTGTTGGAGATGTTCTTGGGCATCAGAAAGATAAGAAGCTCCATTTCCTTTACTATGCCTCTAGGACTCTAGATCTAGCTCAACGCAATTATGCAACAAATGAGAAAGAGCTCATAGCGATTGTCTTCGCTTTTGAGAAGTTCAGATCCTACTTAGTGGGATCCAAAGTAGTAGTCGACACCGATCATGCGGCATGGAGGTATCTCTTTTCTAAAAAGGATGCTAAACCCAGATTAGTGGGTTGGATTTTAATCTTGCAAGAATTTGATTTAGAGTTAAAAGATAAGGGAGGAATTGAAAACAGATTTGTAGATCACCTATTCCGACTCACAATTAAAGAGGATGTCCCCATCGATGACTCTTTTCCAGAGGAACACATTTTTGCTATCAGCACCATAGAGGATGATAACATCTCTATCCATAGGCTCCATAAGACTGATCTGATTACCTCTTGGTTTCACGATTTTGCTAACTATTTAGCTGTTGATGTTGAACCACATGATTTTTCAGGTTACTAAAAGAAGAAGTTCTTGAAGGATGTCAGAATTTACTATTGGGAGGAACCATATCTTCTAAAGCTTTGTAAACATGGTATGTTCCGAAGATGTCTACCTAAGGAAGAGATTTAGAATGTTATGTATCATTGTCATGGTTTAGATTATGCCGATCACTTCGCTACATTCAAAACAATTTCTAAGACACTCCACGCAGTGGTGGCTCACTATGTTCAGAGATTCTCACAGCTTCACATCTCACTGTGATTCTTGCCAAAGACAAGGGAACATTCAAAGCCAAACGAGATGCCACATAACTTCATTCTTGAAGAAGAGGTTTTTGATGTATGGGGAATTGACTTTATGGGTCATTTCTCTTTTTCTCATCATAACCTTTATATTCTAGTTGTTGTTTATTATGTAATTAAGTGGATTGAAGCAATTTCTCGCCCCACTAATGATGCAAAAGTTTTGCTAAAAAATTTTAAGTCTGTGATTTTCCCCAGGATTGGTAGCCCCAGAGTAGTAATCAGCGATGAAAGAACTCATTTCATCAATAGAGTCTTTGACGGTTTGCTCAAGAAGCATGGGGTGAAGCATAAAGTCGCAACATCGTATCACCCTCATACTAGTGGACAGGTAGAGGTTTCTAACAGGAAAATCAAATCTATCCTGCAGAAAACGGTAATTAGCTCTAGGAAAGATTGGTCTTTGAAGCTAGACGATGCTCTAACGACTTACAGAACATCATTCAAGACTCCTCTAGGTACTACTCCTTGTAACCTTATCTATGGAAAAGCTTGTTAATTACCTATAGAACTGGATCACAAAGCTGCATGGGCTGTCAAGTTTCTAAACTTCAACATCAAGACCGCACCAAAAAGGCGTCTCATTCAACTCCATGAGATTGTAGAGATTCGCCACATAGCATATGAATACTCCAAGACCTACAAGGAAAGGACCAAAGTTGAACATGAAAAGAAAATCATTCCAAGAAACTTCCGACCGGGTGATCAGGTATTGCTCTATAACTCTATATTAAAATTATTCCCTGGAAAATTGAAGTCTAGGTGGTCCGGACTGTTTTTCATCAAAGAGGTAAGACCATATGGTGCGGTTGTCCTTAGAAACTACCAAGGTAATAAATTTGTTGTAAATGGTTAGAGGCTTAAGCCTTATCTAGCTACTTCATAGCTCAAGGAGGAACCTGAGATTCCTCTAGCGGATTCAGCCTCAGTTTAGAGGTAAGTACTGTCAAGCTACTGACTTTAAACAAGCGTTGAGTGGGAGAAAACCCACTATTTGGTGTTTTAAATTTATTAGGTTTGAGTTCAAAGTGTTTCAGGAAGTTTAGGAAATGGAAAATTTTGTTAAAAGCTTAGATCGATCGATCCAAACCACCCAGACTGTTCTGTGCAAAAGGATCGATTGATCCGTCTAGTGATTGATCGATCCATCGATATCCAAGGGACTATGTAATTTAAATTTGGGAGAGGGTTTAAGAGGTATCTAATCATTTTAATTGTTTTCTTATTTCAATTTTGCATTTAAAGCATACAAAAACCAAAAAAATTTAATTTTCTTATAAATTTATTTTAAAACAGAGTGTCATGTAGTTGCATTGGCTTGCTAGGATTGTATTTAGGCTTTTTAGGTTCTCTGCATTTTCATTGGGGAATAGTATGATTACAACCTTGTAAATGTGCTGCTTCATTAGCTAGTGTTAGTGCCCTGGTTATTAGTTGTCTAATGAATTCAAATTAAGTTTGAAGTAAGACTGCACCATACTTGAAATGCGATATTGCTTAATCTTTTCTTTTCTCAAACATGTTGTGATATGGAATTTATCTCTACTTATTGAGAGATGAACTTGACATTTAATTATCATGTTTATGCACAGGATTTGAAGTCAAGGGTAGTATATACATATTTGGATTATATTCTACGTTTTATCACTCTTGTTAATCCAAATAGACTCCCCACCCTTGACCTAGTCTTCTTTCAAGTGGTTTATCTATTACTGAGTGTTAGCTCTTTTATGGCATGAGCTTGGTTAAAGTGTTAGGTTTGAACTGACATTAATGGAATTTCATGTATTTCTAGTCCATGCTTTTTAGACTAGATAAGACTAGGTGGGGTTCGATTATGGGTATTGGGGTTGGGTTGAAAAAGAGGAAAACGTGTTGGGAATCTGGTAAAAGAAAGGGAAATGGTTGTGAATTCTTAGGGGAGGAACGAAAAAGAGAAGAAAACAAAATAGTCTAGTAAAGGATTAGGGGGAGATGATATGAAATGTATGGTTTGTGCAAAAACAGAAAAAGGAAATGGTAAGGAAAAGGGCAAAGACCCAAGAAGTTGGTGAAAACTGAAAAAGATTAGAAACCATAGGAGCTAAAGTCAGTAAATCCCCAATCCGCTAGAAGTTGATAAAGAAAGAAACTTCTCCTAAGAATTGTTAAGGGAAAAATGTGAACCACGAAGATCACTTCGAACTTTAAAGGGTAGAATTAGGGTCTCCTAATGGGTTTAGAATTAAGAAATGTTTTAGTTTCAATGACTTTGGGTAGATGGGATTCTGTTCTTGTATGCATCTAAGTGTTCTTACCTTTAGCATTCTGGTAAAGCTCATTCCTTTTTGAGAGATCCCTGTTCTGAAATATTAACCAATGCATGAAGAGCCATTTTTTCCCTTAACCAGTCCCTTAACCAAATGAGTTCAATGAATGTGAATAGCTTGATTAATGATATTCGTTTAATGAATGTTAAAGAGATAAATTGATTTGACTACATTGTGTAGGTTGGGACTGATCTGAAACTGAAATGTGATGAGTATGGCTAAATTTTTTAACTAAGATGAGATTGGTTTGCATTCTAGAATTAGTAACTTGGACATTGAGATTCTCTAGTTCATCAACATTTTTTTTTTTATGAGTTCTCATTTTCAAACTTCTCTTCCAAGCTTCTGAATTACTTGCTTGAGGGCAAGCAAGGATTTAGTTTGATAGAGTTGATGTCTTTGTATTTTACGTGTTTTAAGAAATCATGTATCATTTTTGTAGGTTCATTTAGATACCAACGTGTTGCATTCATAGGTCTTTCTTAGTAAATTTTCATTTTTAGGTACTTCGGCATTAGCATTCGCATACATTTGCATTTTGGAGATATTTCAGGAACTTAGAGAATTTTCGAAACAACATGGGAATTCGAAGAAGAAGAAAGGAGTGCATAACCCAAAGTCGGACCCGTTATCAAGGCTAGACGGACTCGAGCAGGACCTGTCTTCACCAACTCGACGTGACCACGAGCAGTCCTAGAAATGAACTCGAGAAGTCCCAGAAACATATTCGACCAGGACCTGAAACTGGACTCGACTAGGATCTGAAACTGGACTTGACCAGGACCTGAAACTGAACTCAACCAGAACCTGAAACTGAACTCGACCAGGACCTATAATTGGACTCGACCAGGACTTGAAACCGTACTCGACCAGGACCTGAAACTGGACTCAACCAGCCTGCAACCCAACTCGACCACACATAGAGTTCAACTCGACCACTACTCGAACCACACTAAAAGATCAAGCTAAATCATTACAAACTTTAGTCATCTGTGTTTTAGTGATTTAGGGTTTTCCTAAACTACTATAAAAGCTTTATTTTATGTTCTTCCATTGGGTTTTTTTCTCTCTATTTTTCCTTTTGAATGTTCTTGTTGATCAACCTAATATCTTTTAATTAATCAAGTTTATGTTTATGGTTTCTTTTGATTTATGTTTGTTTTAGCCTTAAGATCACGAATATCTGGTGCATGTTGATCTTTCACTTCATTTTCTAGTTTTGATCATCGTTTAATGGGTATGTTCTTGTTGTTTTCTAGGTTTCTATTCTTGCTGCTCTTGATCATCATCTTCGAGATTTTTTATTTTATTTTTCCTGTTCTTTAGAGTTTGACTTTTGATCCTGATGATATGTTTCGTAGTGGGTAGTGATTAGTTTCCCACGTTTCCGAGGATGGGGTAGATTAGTGCTGAACCCTTTTTTCTCCTAGATGTTTAAGCTTGATTGTTCATTTTCCCTTCTGTTTCATTGTTATTAATACCTATTTCTCTCTAGATAATTTAAATCCGATCTTAGATATTTCCACACCCAAAAGGTGTCTAATGAAGTGTCTGAACAAGGTGATTTCAAACATTTACATTCCTAGCCCAAGAGATTGGTTGTCTAGGGTGTTTATTGACTTTAACATATTGTTTCTTCATGTCTGCTAGGTAGTGTTCCGTTAACGAGAGTTAGGTCTCGATATTGCTTAGTTTGAGAGCATCTATCAAGAGATTGAATTTGATTTTTTCTGAATCTGTTTTCTAGGGATTACCTCTTGCATAAGGTATGTTAGGCATGTAGGTAGATCAAGGAGAATCACTGGTCAATTACCCCTATCCTCCTTAACTGTTTTCTTTTATTGCATTATTAGTACCATCTTTTTTCCCTATTTTTGATTTCTTGTTGTTTACTTCTTAATTTTCGTTTATGCATTATAGGTTTTATGTTCTGTTTTATTTTCAATTTGTTATGTTCCCTATTTTTGACATTGACATGTGCATTGTCCTTAGGGTTCTGAATTGCTTTGCCCGAAAGTTGGCTATTCGTCTTGGGACTAGAAGCAGTGATGCTCTCCAAATAGTTCACATCGATGTTTCCTTTCTTCACAACTATTTTTGCTCCAGCTGTAGGAAAAAAAGGTCTTCCTATAATGAGAGGATCTGTAGGTTCTTCTTCAAGCTCCAGAATCATGAAATCAGTTGGTACAAAAGATGTTCCAATCTTGACAGGTAGGTTCTCTAGAACTCGAACAAGGTACTTCACAGAACGATCAGCAAGAACCAATGAAATCATTGTACCTTAATGTCTGTCATCCCCAATCGCTTAGTGATGATTCTGAATTTTTATGGTTTTTACTTATCAATTAGCATCGATTATGAGGTCTAAAAGCGTGCATACATCACATTTATGGTCGATTTCACAAAGTTTAGTGTTTTTAGGACTTTTGCATTAGAATTTGCATATTCATGCATTTTGGAGGTTTTTTAGGACTTTCAGGTGTTTTTGGGAAGGATTTGAGAAATTTCAGAAAAACAGCACTTGATGTCGAAAGGACTCAGCACTCAGCACTTAACACTCAGCACTCAGTACTCAGCACTCAGCACTCAAAACTCAGCACTTAGCACTCAACACTCAGCACTCAGCACTCAGCATTCAACACTCAACACTCAGCACTCAGCACTCAGTAATCAGCACTCAGCACTCAGCACTTAGCACTCAGCACTCAGCACTCAGCACTCAACACTCAGCACTTAGCACTCAGCACTCAACATTGGAATGGACTGAACTTACCTCTGAGCACCTGCAGGATCGATCCCAACTCAATGCAGGATTGATCTCAGGCAATCTGGCAACAAAACAAGATCGATCCCATTCAGCACCTTCGGGATCAATCTCAACACTATGCAGATTGATCCCAACAACACTCCAAATCGATCCCACAACGAAACCAGATCGATCTCAGGCAGTTCGGCAACAAAACAGGATCGATCCCCCTTTCACTCTTTCAGCTTTCCTGATGAAATCTCAAACGAAGCTAAGGAAGTGCACGAAGATGAAACATGACTAAGAAGAAAACATATGAGATAGATCCCAACCTCATACACACTTTGGACGCATCTTAGCTGGATCTATCTTAGGGACTCAATTTCGGGATCGATCCCAACCTCAGATGCACTTTGGATGCATCCCAACCTCAGACACACTTTGGATGCATCCCAACCTTAAACACACTTTGGACGCATCTCAGCTGTATCTATCTCAGGCACTCAATGCCGAGATCGATCCCAACCTCATACAGACTTTGGATGCATCTAATCTGGATCGATCCCAAGCAAGCATCTTCAATCCAGGATTGATCGTGCACTCACCAACTCAAAGGAAAACACGCTCCAACCCGGCCAACTCAATTCCGGATACCACCTAAATCAAGTCCCAAGATCCAAGATAATGATTAGCATTTTGTCTGTAGTTCGAATTAGGGCTTTTCTCTGAACGCTATAAATGCCCTAATTCGCCTCCATTTGCAAAAAGCTTAGTTTTTCTTTCCTTTTTAGGTTTTAGTCTTAGGTTTTATTTTCCTTTGTTGTTCTTCTTGTTCTTGGTGTAAAAACCAGATTTCTTTTAAGTTTTAAGTTAATCTACTGTTTTTTCTTCAGTTCCTGGCTTAGCTTTAGGTTGTTCTTTAGTTTTTGCATCTTGATTTTCGTTTTAAGTTTTAAGCTTCTGTTTTTGCATTTTTGTTTCTGTTCTTCATTTTCTGGGTTTTTGTTCTTGTTGTTCTTCATTGATCTTCATGTTTAAGTTTGTAGTATCGTTTCCTGTTTCATCTGCTTCTACTCCAATGAGTAGTGAGTAGTCATCCAAGTTC
>OVBE01009489.1:0-15988 GCA_900406425.1 Iberis pinnata | reverse complement strand
CCCTATCTTTACTACATTGAGCTGTTCTCTGCAGTAATAGACTAGGATTAAATTATATCCCTATCAAGATCATGCCTAAGATTTCTCCAAAATGCAAATAACTACCTCTTAGATGAAGAAATAGAGACCATTTAACCAGACAATGTGAATTTAGACGATATAAGGAACATCAATAGGAGTTTGAGAGAGGCGAAGTTGAAACTCGAAAAGAGTAGACTGGAAAACGCCATAATGCAGTCTCACCAAAGAGAAGGTATCAATCACACCAGATTGTAAATAGAAAGAACGAAAACCTCTTATAGAGCCACCCAACCTCAGAAGACGGCGATAGCTGATCGATGACTAAAGAGGAGTGAAAGCTTACCAAAAGCAGAGCCCAGACTCACAATCAAAGCTCAAAAGGCAATCATGACCTGAGACTAGAGTCAACCACAACCGCTAACCAAGCATCAAACCGCATCAAACCATACCCCAAATCCAAGAGCACAATAAACTAGACTAACACACGCAAAGCTCCAAATTATATCCACAAAACTAGCAAAACAAGCCCAACGAGATCCACTTATAGACCAAACCTTCAGAACCACCAATAGCATAACAAAGAAAAATAATAAAGCCGGGAAGAAGACTCAACCACGAGAAGCAAAACTTAACCTAGAAAAACCTTTAAAGTGGAAAGAGAAAGACCACCAAAAGAGACCGACGGCTAGCACCACAAAGACAAGAGAAGAGGAGGAAAACCAGGGAAGAAAAGGGAGCGTAAGGGAGCGGTCGGTACTGTTGGCCGCATGAGCCCAGTGACTGCACTTCCGCCAAGATTTCTCCAACCCGAACCACTAGATCTACCGTCACATATGTCAAATTAAGGACCAAGAGAAGCCCGTCCACTTGGAAGATAAAATGAGAACATAAACAATCAGAGATGACAGCTTTAAAGAGAAAGAGATGGTGGGTGGCTGATGCCAGCAAAGGCATGGTACCGCCGCCAAGCTTAGTTTAGGTTTTTTTGGGTGTCGGGTCAGACAAATTGGGTTTCATTCCATCTCTTTGCTTTTATTCGTTTTTAAGGACACTAAATATTAACCATAATTTCTCTCTAATTGTTTTCTCATGTGAAATGTTGCCTTCTTTTTCATATATCAGATTAGGAACTAGCAGCCAGCGGTTCCCTTAATATCGGTGCGGGTTTACTTTTTGTTTTCTCTAGTGATTTAGTATTTTTCTTAAGTATCACTATTTGGGTTGTTTTGGTGAAACATTTTGGATCTGGATCAGACAGGTTCCAATGCTGCTATGAGTCTGGTTTTTTTTACAGCGTTAGTGTAGAGGGGCCTTGCTCGACTGTTCTCTTCCTTGCTTTGCCGAAGTCGGTGTCTTCTTGGCCTTT
The DNA here is from genome assembly GCA_900406425.1 of Iberis pinnata. Classification (NCBI taxonomy): domain Eukaryota; kingdom Viridiplantae; phylum Streptophyta; class Magnoliopsida; order Brassicales; family Brassicaceae; genus Iberis; species Iberis pinnata. The sequence goes on along the minus strand of OVBE01009489.1, from coordinate 14,601 downwards.
GTTATGGGTTTGTCGCCTTATTTGTTTAGATTGTCTCGCCAATTCTATTGTGTTCTTGCATTGGTTTTGCACTTGTTTTCTTTGAGATCTCGTCTTGCGTTTTCAGGTTAGGTTGTTCCTACTCAGAGTTTGTGAAATAAACATGTGGTCTTGCGTGTGATCTTAGGCTAGTCTCGATATGGTAGTTGGCTTTGTCCTAGGTTTAGGATTCATTTTCCTTTGTTTAGATGTTTCCATGTCATCTTATTTTAGCCTTTTATGTTGTCTCGGTAATGGCGGGAGGTTTTGGTATCCTTCCATGTTTAAAGGTTTACGACCTCTTGTTTGGATTTGTAGCTTGTTGTTTCTCGTGGGTGCCTTTGTTCTAGTTTGATCGTTGGTGTTCACTCTAGTTTTGGTCATTCATTAGAACATGTTCTATTTAATGTCTTCCAACTGGCATTGCTTCGCTCCTTGTTTCTAGTCTTTACACTAGTTTGAAATTTTTTTCTTTATTTTATACTCAAAAAGGCATACAAGGACGTTTATACATGTCATCACCATTTCTATAATGTGTATCAGGATTTGTCCATATGAGGTTTGTTCCCGTTGTCGGTGGACTCACTTGGTTCTTATCTCGTGAGGTAACATTTGAATTCATTATAAGAGGATGCGCCAGCCGTTGTTGGATCTCAGTATGTCCTTTTCTCCTGACTTGATTGTTTGTAGTATTAGGGACTCATATTCAAGTTATATGTACATTTATAGACTAAGAAGGCATCTAACATGCCTATATAAGCCTAACACTTGCTCGAGCTTATTCCTAAACTGAGATGTCAGGGTCGAGGCCCAGCTTTTCATTCCCTTTTCTTTCGAGTCTGATTGGGATGCGCAAAATCGCTATGGAAGTTTTTGTCGATCTCTTTGCTGATTTTATATTTTGTGTGTCGCACCCACAAATTTGGACTATATGTCTTGGTAATGGCCATTCTGAAATTCGGTGGACATCGTTGTCCCTTTGCTCCTCATCTCGCCATGACTTTGGTGGCTCCATGTCGGCGGTGATATGGCTGCTGGATGTTGGTTTCCTTAATTGTGTTTACTCGCCCTCACCCTCGAGTTGTTGATCACGACATAAAACAATATCCTTGGCGTTCGTCCTTCTCTCTAACCTCTCATGCTGCGTTGATTTCTCTTGCTTGAAAATTTTTGAGCAGCACATCTTGGAGGTGCATGTAGTAAGTTGTATTATGTCGATGCCGCTTATGAAAGCTGTAATATTTTTCTTAGTTCTAGTCCTTTGGTAAGGGTGTGGTCGCCCATTTTTCTTTAATAACCAGATAAGACCCTCTTCATTTTGTCCCTTCCTGATGATGGGAAATAATGCTTCCTAGTTTCATTGGGTGACTCGCCTTTCTCCCTTAGATTAGCAAGCTTCATAACCTGATGTTTTTTTGCCATCGTCGCTCGCTCTTCTTCCATCTTAGAAGAACTTGTTTGCCCTATGGAAAGCGTCTTCGAGTGTCTAGGGCGGATTGATAAGCAGCTCATCCTTGAACTTTATATCATACCACAATGCGTTCCTTAAGGCTACAATTGCAGCTTCATTGTTTATCACCATGCAAGAAACTACTTCCTTGAACTTCTCAACAAATGTACAAAGTGAATCCTTATTTCTTTACGACATCGCCTAGAGATTCGCAATTGAAACTTTTTCCTAATGAAGATCAAGTAGTGTTTTATGAACATCGTTGATAATTGCTGGAAGTTGTCAATTGAGTTAGCCTCAAGATGTGAAAACCATGTCGACGATGGTCCCTCTAAGTTCTCCATGAAGAGTTGGTAACATAATGTGTATCGCTATTCTAGGGGGATTGGGTCAGGCCCATTATGATGGTGAATGCGGTTAGATACTGCCCTGGGTTATTTTTCATCGTAATTTGGGAAATTTATTTTGTATGTGCTTCATCGGCATGTTCGTGACCCTCCTGGTGAATGGTGTCCACTATGTTTCCTCAAATATACACTCGATGACCAGGGCTGAGCTTGTCGCCTTATGTACCAAACTCAATGGATCCATGTGTCGCTTGGACACTTGTTGTCTCTTTTTGATTCTAAGAATTTTAACCAGGTTGCATCATCTTAACAATTGTCTCGGGTTTTGTGGCTTGCATCCCAAAGAGTACCCTATTAATGGTGGTGGCTACAAGCCTACTTTCTCCTTGGTTGATGAAATTTGAGACGGTGTCATGTTTTCGATGTATCTTGCTAGATTTGGATCCGAGCCTTGTTGTTTCACTGCTTGATCAGTGAGTAATTTGATCATGCAAGTACCTTATGGTGTGTTTTCTTCATTTTTTATGTTGTTTGTCTTTAGTTCGACATGTGGATTCATATGCAAGTCTGCTTCATCGATTTTCACTACGACAAGAGGGACATGTTGCTGATCTTGGCTTTCTAGCTCGTTGTTTAGTGGTATGTCGTCTTCTCTATGTTTTGCCATCCCGTATTGTTTTTTGTCTAAATTACTATATTCCTAAAAATTAGAATTTTTCTAGATCGTCATAATCAAACTCCTATCAAAAGAAAAATTTTAGAAAAATGTTATCCCACAGACGTCACCAACTGTTGAACCAAAGAATAATCTAATACTCAATTAGGTCAAAATCTTGATTTATGTGATAAATACTTGCATAGGTTTTATGCAATCTCTGAATCTATTAATGACCTCCCATATACATGTTACATGAATATTTGGAGTTTAATATATCGGTTAACATGTGTATATGGGCCTAACCCTAACTTGAGCTCGTTCTTAGGCCAATATGTCAGGGCCGAAGCCAAGCTCGTTATTCCCCTTCTGGTCGGTCTCGTTGAACCGAAGGAAAATAACCCGCTAAAAAGTGCTAATTTGGTTGTAGTCTAAATAGGTTTTACAATGGGTTGTGAACCCGGTATCAATAATTAAAAAGAAAAAACATGTTAAGAGATTTATCAATTCATTTTCCAAAGAAAAGATACTCAAAATATGTGGGCATGTTTCCTATATTAAACTTATATGGTTTTGGAACTCCAACGAACTAAGAAGATTATTGAGTGTGGATTTCATCCTTTTTGTTGATAATATAATTATATTATATTAAAAAAAAAATCTATCGAAAATACATGCGATCTCATTCAGGGAAGATAAAAATCTATAAAGGGTACAATCTCAATGAGAGATGAGCAAATTAAATCTAGACCTAAGAAACCTAAAACAACTCCCAAATCGGGATTATTAAGTAAACTAAAGTTCCCTCTAGAGGAAGGGGGTCCCCTTGCATCCATATTCTTCGGCCGTATGCCATTATGAGAGCTTGTCGCAAGAGGCAAACTTCTATAAAACTTTATCTTTTAACCTGATATAATTATAAAGTCGATACTCAACAATAGATAAGAAAAATATTAAAAAGAAAATACATAACACATTACAAACATGAGTCATCAAGCCCAACAAATATCCAAGGTTTAAACAAAACAGGCCACGTAAGTTGCATGTGTTAAATTTAGATAGACAGACACGTGGCTCTAGTTGAATCCACTTAAGACAAAAGGCAGTGAGAAATATGACCAACCACCCAACTTAATCGCCGGCGAGGAACAAGAGAGAGCAAATTGGCTCACGCCAACCACGATCCAAGCATGCAATCAAAATAACAAGCCACCCATGGAAGTAAAAGACGATTTCAACTCCAAGCTAGACTCCACCGAGCCTTTCACCATGCATAGAAGACCAAGATGCCCAGATCCATTATAAATGATAATTATTGTGAACATAACTCCATAAAATGAAGCAACAAGTAGGCCAGCCGTTCACATCTAAAACAACATGGTCGTTGCAGTAAGTAAGCTTAACGAGAGAACTTTAACATTTGTAATTTTTTATTGCTCAAAACCCTTATTACATTGCTCTGTTTATTTATAGCAGAGATTGTTTGTTGCCCTAGTACACGTGTTCTACTCTGATTCAATGTCTAATGATTGAAACCTATTATGTAGCTTTATTTGACAGCTGGTTGTTTTGGCTTGGTGGCTGAATTTGTCTTCATTGTTGCTAATGTCCTTTGTGCTTTTGCAGGTTGCAGAGGACGCAGAAGACCGTTGCAGAGGACGAGATGATTTGTCTGTTTTGCTGTTGGACTTCTGCGAGGTGGGCTTAGGCAATTTGGACGAAATGGGCTTGTTCTGGTTTGGGCCCATTTCGCAAAGAGAAGGAGTCTCTTTCTGGTCTAGAGGCTCTGAAGTTCTGATACCCTCCTTCAAACTCGGTGTAGGAGGAGCAGGGAAGTCTTCCACACCTAGTTTGTATCGCAATTCATAGAAAGGACCAGTTGCTAGTGATTTCGTGAAGATGTCAGCCAACTGGAACATGTTGGAGATGTGATTGACCACGAGAGAACCCAGAGCAACCCTCTCTCGCACATAGTGAAAATTGGTGTCGAAATGCTTACTACGTGAGTGAAGAGCTGGATTCGTAGTCAAGTACACAACCGACTGATTATCACAGTAGAGTTCATGTATTCTGTGTTGAGGTATGCCCAATTCTTTCATCAAGTGATTAAGTCAAGTAACTTTAGTTGTTGTTTCTGAAAATGTTATGTATTCGGCTTCTATAGAGCTTCTGGAAACTGTTGCATGCTTCCTGGAAGACCATGAGATGATGTTAGCACCAAGAAAGGTACATAAACCACATGTTGATCTTCTCGTTACTTGACACCCTGCCCAATTTGAATCACTATAAGCACGTAGTGTAAAATCAGTGTCCTTGTTGAAATTAATACCCATTTGAATTGTGCCTTTGAGATAGCGTAGAATTCTCTTTAGTAATCTGAAATCATATAGAGTAGGTTGATGCATCTTTTGACATACAAAGTTGACAGAGAATTGTATGTCAGGCCTTGTTAGTGTTAAGTATTGCAACTTTCCTGCTAAGCATATGAAATAAGTAGGATTGTTGAAGAGCTCAGACTAATCAGGAACTTTGTCTAATTGTAGGGGCAAAGGAGTATCAATAGGGGAGCAGTCCTGCATATTAGCCAAAGCCAGTAAGTTTTCTACATACTTCTGTTGTGATAGGAACATACTTGAGTTGTGAAAAGTTTCTTGAATGCCTAAGAAATAGTGTAGTGGTCTCATGTCTTTGATTCTGAATTATGTGCTCATGTTGTTAAGTAGCTTTGAAATAAGTTCATTGTTGTTGCCAGTAAGCACCATGTCATCTACATATAACAACAGCATAATAACATCTTTATCCTTCATGTAGATAAATAATGATGCATCCTTTTTGCTACAAACGAAACCAAAATCTAGTAAGTAGGAACTAAATCTATCAAACCAGGCTCTTGGGGACTGTTTGAGCCCATACAGAGACTTGTGTAGTTTGCATACATGATTAGGCATGTCTTTTTTAATGAATCCAGTTGGTTGCTTCATATAAACTGTCTCTGACAGTTGACCATGCAAAAAAGCATTTTTAACATCAAGTTGCTTGATATCCCAGTTCATAACTGTGGCTGTGTGCAACACTAACCTAACAGTAGCAGTCCTAACAACAGGACTATAGGTTTCTAGGTAGTCAATTCCCTCTTCTTGATAGAAACCCTTAGCAACAATCCTAGCCTTGAGCTTATCTAGGGAGCCATATGCCTTTAACTTTGCCCTGAAGACCCATTTGCAACCTAAGGCATGCATTGAAGGATGAAAGGGGACCAGAGTCCATGTGTTGGTGTCCTTACAAGTGGATAATTCTTCCTGCATAGCATGTTTCCAGCCAGGATCTTTTAGTGCTGCAGATACTGTTTTGGGTTGTGGGTATGATGTGTTCTGTGTGAGCAGAACATACTTGGGGTTGGGTTTTCTTATTCCATCTTTTAGTCTAGTTATCATTGGATGTGTAGTTGATGAAGCAGCTGGAGGTTGTTCTTCTTCTAAGGAGACTGTCCTAGTTAATGAAGGAGAAGTGTTGTCGCCAATAGAAGCAGGATTAGAGTCTGTCGTACGCTCAAGGCACCTTCCCTCATCACTAGTAGTCAGTTCAGTAGTATTTCTGCTTGACTGAGATTCATATGGAGAGGATGGAAGTAGAACAGCTTCTGGTACTGAGGCAGCTGAACTGCATGGTGTATTTGGAGCTGGACTCTCTGTGATTGGAAGCTGACTGATAGGTTGTATAGGAGCTTGATGTAGTCTAGTGGCATGTTGTAGAATCTGTGATGGTGAATTGTCATCAGATGGTCTCTGATTTGACATAGGAGTAGCAGGATAATTGAATCCCTTTTGCCAAGCATCCAGCAGTGGTGGTTGGTGATCCGGATGATGAGATATGTACTTATCTGCAAAAAGAAATGATTTTTCATCAAACAACACATGCCTGCTTATATAAACTCTTTTAGTAGGGGGTAGAGACACCTATAGCCTTTGTATTTGTCATTGTAGCCAAGGAAAATGCAGTGTAGTGATCTAGGTTCAAACTTGTGAGAAGCATAGTCACGTAATGTTGGATAACATGCACAGCCAAAGGACCTTAGGGCTGTGTATACTGGCAGTTTTCCATAGAGTTTTTGATAAGGGCTGCAGCTTCCTTCTAAAGTGGTGGTTGGAAGAAGATTAATGAGGAAGTTTGCTGTAAAAAATGCTTCAACCCAATACCTTTGGGGCATTTTATTATCAAACATCATAGAGAGTCCTAGTTCTGTGATGTGTCTATGCTTTCTCTCTGACAAACCATTTTGCTGGGGGGTATGTGGACAAGAGATTTGATGTTGAATGCCACTGTTTGTAAGTTGATTTAGGAATTGATTACTTATAAACTCTCCACCCCCCATCACATTGAAATGTTTTTATCTTAGTTTCAAACTGGTTTTCTACTAATTTATGAAACATACAGAAGGTATTGTAGAAGTCTGGCTTTGATTTCAGAGGGTAGAACCAGCTGAATCTAGACCACTGATCTATAAACACCACATAAAATTTAAATCATTGCATAGATAAAACAGGAGATGGACCTCATAGATCACAATGAATTCTTTCTAGGGGTTTAGATGCAGAAAACATAGATGAAAAGAAAGGTAATCTAGTACTCTTTCCCAGTCTACAGGCTTCACACATAGTGATGGAATCCTTGTGAAAAGAGATGAGTTTATTTGCCATTAACTGCTGCAATACTGAGTCATTTGGATGTCCAAGTCTTTTGTGCCAAATGTCTCCACTGGTAGTATTCTGTTTGGAAGCAAAATATGCCTGAGGAGGAGCATCTTCAAGCACGTACAGACCCTCATCTAGACTTCTTCCCATGCTGAGTATTCTCTGTGTGACCTTTTCCTTAATGAGTACATTGTCACAATCAAATTCAAACTTACAGTGATATTCCTTTATAACTCTTGAAACTGATAACAGAGATTTAGCAATGTCAGGATAGACAAGAACATTATTTAGATGTAACTTACCTGAAGAGGAAGGTAGTGTAGTGGAACCAGTGTGGGTGATAGGTAAAAAGTCTCCATTACCAACCATAACTGTCAGAACCATGATAGGGCTGAGAATGTTGAAGGTTGTGGTGTGAGTTGGTTATGTGAGCACTGGCTCATGTGTCTGGATACCACTCTGTCCCTGAGTGGTCAGATACATCAGTGATGCGCAGTGCAGCCAAGGCTGCATGTGATTCCTCCAGTTGGTACGAGTAGTCAAACCTGTGCCAGCATTTGAGAGCATGGTGTCCTGTTTTTCCACATATATGACATTGGGGCCTTGCATCATTTCCAAGGGGAGAAGCAGATCTTGTTGATGAAGGTGAGATCTGTTGGTGAAAGCCCCTGCCCTTGCTGGAGAAACCTCTTCCTCTTAATGATTTTTGTCTGCCAAAACCTCTATTGCTATAGAACTGTTGAGGAGGCACTGCTCTTTCAGTATTAAAGGCAAGGTGAGGTGAGACTGCTTATGTTGTGTTGTAGGCTTGGATTCTGTTGTCATAATTTGTAAGCCTAGGTATGACATCATGAAAGGTGAGACTTGGTAGAGTGTCCATTGAGCTTTCAACAGTGGTTTTAATAGGCTCGTATTCTCTACCAAGACCATGTAAGGCAGCAAAAATCTTCATGTTTTCGGGGACTGGACTGCCGATGGAGGAAAGTTGGTCACAGAGGGCTTTTACCTCCTGTAGATAGTCAGTCATGGACTTGTCTCCTTTTTGTGTTGTTTGTAGTTTCCTCTGAAGTTCAAACAGTCTTGAGGAAGATACTCTGTTGAAGTGTCTGGCTAAAGTATTCCAGACATCTTGTGAGGTGATGCAACCGACTACCACACTCGGAATATCTTATGAGAAAGAACCAAGGAGCCAGGCTTTCACTACTTGGTCTCCTCTCTGCCACTCCAAGTAGTTTGGATTAGGTGCAAGCATGTCTCTTGCTGGACCAGGGACTTGTATAGCTTCTGGTGGAGCTGCAAAGGTTCCATTAATGAACCCCAGAAGACCTTGGCTTAGTAGAAAGGATTCAAACTGATTTTTCCATAGAATATAGTTTCTTTCCGTAAGCTTGATTGTTACACAGTTAGAGATGTTGAGAGTTGGATATTCTTGATGATCCATAGCTATATCCATAGCTCTTATACCATGTAAGTAAGCTTAAAGAGAGAAAAGAGAGAACTTTAACATTTGTAATTTTTTATTGCTCAAAAACCTTATTAATGTCTAATGATTGAAACCTATTATGTAGCTTTAATTGACAGTTGGTTGTTTTGGCTTGGTGGCTGAATTTGTCTTCATTGTTGCTAATGTCCTTTGTGCTTTTGCAGGTTGCAGAGGACGCAGAAGACCATTGCAGAAAAGGAGATGATTTGTATGTTTTGCTGTTGGATTTCTGCGAGGTGGGCTTAGGCAATTTGGACGAAATGGGCTTGTTCTGGTTTGGGCCCATTTCGCAAAGAGAAGGAGTCTCTTTCTGGTCTAGAGGCTCTGAAGTTCTGACAGTTGCAAGTGGTCTTTAAAGGAACCGACCAGCCACCAATTAGAGGCAACACTAGGATGAACCAATAGGAGGAAAGAATAGGTGGATCGCGCCATAGGATAAGATGAGGAAGCTTGTAAGCGTGGAGCAGAGATGAAGACCAGCAAGGATGTGAAAACTCGCATAGAAATGTAACAAAAGAAAGCAAAAGAAGATAAATCGAAAAGGCAAAGACGAAGAAAAACAAATCGAGATTATATACATACACGCACGACGTTGACACGAGGCCGGATTCCCGCGGCGACAAAAAGAATACGGTGAAAGATTAAAAGTTTATTATTTACTGTATTCTTTTTATTCAAGATCGAGGCATTGTCCAAGAAAGAATCCCTATAAAAAATAATAAACCCACCAAAATATCGAGTAATAACATATACTCCCTCTGTTTTTTTTATTATAGGATGTTTTAGAGTTTTCACACATATTAAGAAAACAGTTAATGTGTCACCTTAAATGTAACACTTTTCTCAATTTCCCACAACTTTAAGCCAATAAAAATTTAATAAGTTCATCACCCACTTTTGTTCATTTAATAAAAAAATTTGCATTAAAAATCTAAAACATCTTCTAATTTAAAACAAGAAAAAAATCTAAAATATCTTCTAATAAAAAACAGAGGGAGTAATCAATAGCTCAGATATAGTGAAACTTGACGAAACGACACACTATAAAAAGTAAAAACATACTTCATCTGTTTCACAAAAAGTGTCATTTTAGAATTTTGTACACATATTAAAAAATTTCTGTTTTCCATAAAAGCACCATTAAATATTCTAAATCAACCAACAGAAAAAAAATATTGTAATTATTCAATTGGTCAAAAAGTCAAACTCATTTAATTTCTGCATTGTAAACCTAAAACGTCACTTTTTATGAAACAAAATTTTAACTCTAAAATGACACTTATTGCGAAACGAAGGGAGTACTAAATTAGGCGTAATGAGAACATAATTCTTCCAGCTCACAAGTGATACAAAACTCTCAGCTCAATTTGTCATGCTATTTGACTCTTTAGTAGCTTATTTCCTCCATATTTCGTTTCGGGTCATCAACAATATTTTCCACTTTTACTAATTTCTAGATTAGATTATTAGTTCAGTTTTGGTTAAAATTTTGATTAAAAGTAGCAACGGATTCGGTATAACTCAACACGTACACACAATTTATATGCGATTAGATTTGTACAATTATTATTTTGAAGTTTCCAGATAGAAAGTTTATTACATTTTATCGGTTAATATTTATGTTGTATTCGAGTTATAGTATATTTCTTACATGTGATTATTTAAATTCATAACATGAGAATTGGCCAATATTTGATTTGATTGAAATAATATTAATAACTTGTAAAATATAAATCTATTGACAATATAAATTAAAAATGGATTCCATAAATTACCAAAAATAAGTATTTGTTCCAAAAATACTATTAACATATTTTCTCCAAAATACCAATAAAATCTATTTCATAATTACCAAAACATAAAATTTGATTTTAAAGGCTTATAATTTAAGATTTTAGACTTGAATTTATTGTTTTGCATTGAAATTTTAGTTTTTTAGATTTAGAGTTTACTTTCGAGATTTAAAGTTATTTTAGTTTTGTGGCATTTTTAGAAGAAATAAAAAACAAAATTAGTTATATTTTTGGAAAGAAAGTTTTTAATAATATTTTATAACAAAAACTCAAGAATTGTACTAAATTATATATATTGTGATAGATTTAGTGTAAAACTTTTATAAATCAATAATATTGGAACAATTATATTTTATTAATTTAGAGAGAGATTAATTAATAGAAAATNAAAAAAATAAAAAAAAAAAAAAAAAAAAACAGAAACTAAAAAAACATATTTGTTTAAGAATTGGAAAACTTACGGACTGATATACTAGCTCGTGCAGCACGATATCAGAAGAAAATCTTCTCAATATGACAACATTTTGCCAAGATGGGTCAATCGAAGATCGTTTTTATTTGTTTAAGTTTGTTTATTTATTTTCTATGTATTCTGGTGAAAAAAACTGAAAAACGTAGTAGCTTATCGAATATTACTTTATAAAAATTATATTATTCAATTTGAATGACAAATGAATGTACAGGTTTAAAAATCCCTGGAGCAATAACAATGTGCAGGCCCTGAAATCACAAGGAACAGCATCAATCAATGTGGAGAAATTGATAAGGGTCAGATTATGTAACAAGACCTCTTGATTGTTTCCTGAAACATTTGTCATCAGTGACGTATTTAGAACAGCAGCAACCTTATATAACAGTCAAGTGACTTTGCAACGAATCTACCGTGTGTGTCCCTTTTAATTAGCTTGAGATGCAACAACAACATGAGTCTCATTTACCAGCTTTCATGTGACCACTTATAAGGCCAAGACATTCATAAACGTTCTCACCTTGTGGATGGTGAGACCTATCTTCAGCAAAGAAGTGGCACAGTTGTTCATTAATCTCAATCCAACTACATCCTGGATTCTTCGTCACTCCTACTTCTTTCATTTTCAGTCTGACTTTCCTTGCTGCATCCCATGATTCATTAGAAGCATACAGATTGAACAAGACTGTGTAAGTTGAACCATCATCTGGATATTTCTCCACAAGCAGTCCTGCAATTTTATCTGCCAATGAATGATCCCGGTGCAAGCAACAGGCAGAGAAGATAGTTCTGAGAAGCTCTGCATTGTCTCTTGTCTCTGGTTGTTGTTGAATAATTTCATAAACTTCAAGCAACCGACCTCCTCTGCCAAGAATATCAATCAAGCACGAGTAGTGTTCAATGCTAGGCTCGATTCCATACTTGGATCTCATTTGAGTGAAAAGCTTGACACCTTCATCAATTAACCCAGCATGACCACAAGCTGACAATACAGCAAGAAAAGTTATCCTATCAGGTTTTACACCAAACTTCTGCATCTCATCAAAATGGTAAAGTGCTTTTTGAGGTTGTCCATGAGATCCGTACGCAGAGATCATTATTGTCCATGATACAACATCCTTCGTTGGTATAGTGTTGAAAATTGCAGAAGCCTCTTTTACATCGCCGCATTTAGAATACATATCAAGAAGTGCACCCATCAGTAACTCATCTGCTTCTAGACTGTGCTCTTTAATGGACAAATGAATCCGCTTGCCTTTTTCTAACACAGCCAGTTGCGAACAAGCAGGTAAAACACTTGTAAAAGTTACAGCGTCTGGCTTCACTCCAACACCAACCATTTGGTCATATACTTCAATAGCCTTGAACCAATTCCCTACACCAACATAACCAGAAATCATAACATTCCATGGCTCAACAATAACTTTCTGTGTCTTTGCATAGATGGTTTCAGCCTTCTTTACTTCACCACAATTGAAGTAAAACTCAATCAGGGTACATCTAATGAAGATATCAGCATCTATAAAGCTCTTAATTACATAACCGTGTACGAATTTGCCATGTAGGAGACTTGATGACCTAGTGCAAGCCATCAGAATACTGGTCAAGGTAGTTTGACTCGGCCGAGTTCCTTCTGTGATCATTCTACTCAAAAGCTCAACACATGACATACTATCTCCTTTAGAGGCATAACCTTTGATCATAGAATTCCAAGCAACCAAACTCCTTGTAGGCATTTGCTGGAAAATCTCTTTAGCCATCTCCAAAGAGTAAAATTTCCCATACATATCTACAAGGGCAGAGTTTACATACTCATCTGACTTGAAACCTTTCTTCACATATTTTTTGTGAATCTCCTTCCCTCTCTCCATATACAACAGCCTAGAGCATGCTGATATGGCTATAGTCAGTGACACTGAATTTGGTTCAAAGCCACAACTTTCCATTCTTCCAAATAATTCCAGAGCTTTCTCTGCTTCTCCATTTTGATAAAAACACGTAATAACTGTGTTCCAAGACACAACATCTCTCTCAGGCATTTCGTCGAACAACTTTAGTGCATTCTTATACAATTTAAATCTTGTGTACATGCCGACCAAAGAGCTGGCCACGACCACATCACAGATATGACCACTCTTCGCAAGAAGGGTATGAATCATTGTACCGTGGAATTCTCTACCCAGCGCACCATAGGCCTTAATAACGTTAGGGTATGTATAGGAATCGGCGACGCAAATTGGGCAGTTAAGCAATCTCTTGAAAACGTCGAGAGCTTCATGGAACATGGAGTTCTTTGAGTAACCGGACAAGAGGGAGTTCCAGATATATACATCCGATCGGATATTGGTGTTCTCGAAGACGAGTCTCGCCGAGCAATGGTTGTTACAAGCGAAGTACACATTGATGAGACTTTTGCAGAAAACGACGTCGTTGTGCGACCCCACTGCGAGTATCCGCTGGTGAAGAAGCTTGGCTTGTCTTGGAGACTTGCATTCTCGTAATAAAAACAACACCTTGGACGATTCCATTTCACGTATTAAACTGAAAAAGAACAAACGCATCTCGCTGTTATTACATGAGTAAATTCATGAAATATGTACTTTTTATTTTATAATTTGTTATAAGGTATTTTGGTAGGTTAATTAGATAATTGGGTAATTATACAATAATATATTATTAGCTTTTTTAATAAAGTTAAAGTTAATTTTTTATAATTTTTAAAATTTAATTTTTTTATAATTTTTAAAAAAATCAATTAAGTATCGTTAAATTTTTTTTTCTAAAAAAAAACTATAGATTTTTTCAACTTATTTTTAAGAAAATTTTCAAATACGTTGGTAAATAATATATATAATATAGTGATTGATGAATCGTGATCGGTGAATCATAAACAATGAATGGTAAATAGTAAATGGTGAGTGGTGAATGGTGAATGATGAGTGGTGAATACTAAATGGTGAATGGTGTTGAACGAAATCATAATTCAAAATAAGCAATCAGAATTCACAAAATCAAACTTATCTCAAATCGCGAATAAGAGGTAATAAAACCCCTACAAAATAAATCAGAAATCGCATATGCTTTTGAAAATCACTCAAAATCGCTCAAATCGCCATTAAAGAAAATAAAAAGAAGAGTTAGGGTTTGTTAATGGTTAAAAGCATAAATTTTTTTGTTGTTGTCATGAAAGTATACACCAAGCAATGGAAACAAATACATTTACATAACCTAAGAAATAACAACACATTTATTTCTTGTTTATTTTCATTTTTTAAAAACGAAACAAATTAATTAATCAAATTTTTGAAAATAAATAATTAAATTAAGGGTAAAAATAGACATTTATTAACTAAAAATATTTTACTATTAAATTTTATAAGTATGTATTTTCTAAATTACAACAATAAACGTACATATTTCTTTATTTTCTCTTATTATATGGGCCTCGCCCAAAAAAAATCAAATTGGATTAAAAATATGGGGAAATAGTATCTTTATTCTAAAGTATAGTTTTCTAGCACCTTCAACCTTACTGTTAGTTCAAAAAAAAATTATTTATTAAATGTTAAATTAAAATAATCAAAAGGATAGAAAGTAGTATATACAAAGAAAAAAAATGAAAAAATAGAGAGTGTAGTGTAATGTAGAAACCCGTATTTTGACGAGGAATTTTTTTTCGTTTTTGTATATATATT